>QANZ01030236.1:0-18664 GCA_003254925.1 Chamaecrista fasciculata | reverse complement strand
TCCTTGCTCCGGAATTCTCGGTCTCCACCACCTCCGCTGGTGGAGATCGTGCCTGGCTACGTGGTGAGCCCCGCGCGCTGGCCACCACTCTCCCCCTGCTCTATAAATAGGGCCCAACTCAGCAGACTAACGTTAGCTACTCTTTACCTCTCAGAATTCTCTTACTCTCATATCTCTCATATACTAACTTGAGCGTCGGAGTATTCTTCGCAGGGCCCCCCTGTGGAGTTCTCGCAGATACTTGGACGATCAACAAGCTCTTGCAGCCTACATCCGTTGAACTAGGTAAGTGCCACCCATTTTCTAGTTTATCATTGTCGCCATCTGTGGGGACCCACCTCCTCACCTGTTGCATTCAACGAGCCCTTGCGCTCGCCCTTTCTCGCTTTTTTACAAAAGCTAACTTACCAACGTTTACCCCGTTGAACTAGGTGACTCTCACTTTGCTATGGCTCACGACGACTCCCTTCGCGATCCCCTTTTGGATGATCCCTCTGACTCCCAGGAGCACGCCCCTGGATCTCAAGAGGACCAAGAATAGGAGGAACATCGGGAAGAGAGAGAACCCTCTCGAACAACGCCGCCTGCGACCGGGATGGGTGCCACGGGCCAAACTTTCCAAGCTATGGACATCATGTCCATCTTTCGCGGAATGATGAAGGAACAGACGGAATCTCTTCGTCGCGAATTCTAGAATCTCTCTGTCCACAGCACACCAACAGGGACACCTTAGGGGTCGAATCCCGGTCGCCGCAACACAACGGCTGGGTCGGCCCAAGACAACGCGCCCGCCGCTGGTTTCGAGGATGAGCCGGGCACCTTTATCCCCCAGAAGGGACCCTTCGCCTTGTCCATCCAGCGGGATATTGTTCCACAGGGCTTTAAGATGCCCGTCAAAATGGCGCCTTATGAGCCAGCCGCGGACCCGAACCTGCACCTGAAGGAGTTCCACGCGAATGTCCAGCTGGCGTCCCTCACAGAGGGAAAGAAATGCAAACTCTTTCCCACCACACTCGGCCAAGAAGGACTCTACTAGTACGCCCGCCTGCCGGATTACTCTATCAGTACCTTTCATGAGTTGGAGGCCGCCTTTCTCAAGCGCTTTGCCACCAGCATTGTCTACAAGAAACCGTCAACCGTCATGGCGGACCTCATTCAAGGCTCCAGCGAGAGCCTCCGAGACTTCCTCAAGCGTTTTTTCGAGAACTGTCATGAAGTGGAAGACCTGGAAGACAGTGTGGCCATTCACGCCTTCAAACAGGGCCTCCGCCCGGGAAACGTCTCCAATGAGTTGGCGCTCCTCAACCCGAAGACCTTGGACGCGTTGCTGAAGCAAGTCTGTGACTTCATACTTAAGGAGGACAACCAGGTCGCCTCCAAGAGCCGTTTCAGTAAGCTCTAGGATATGCAGAACAGTCAGTCAAGCAACCGGACCCAAAACGGCAATCGGAACGGTAGCGGGAAATGGAAGAGGCACGACCGCCCTTCCAGCTCATCACAAGGATGCGCACGCCTTTCACCGGAAAATTCACTACCTATCACATTCTCACTGTCTCTAGATCAGAGATTTGGCGCGCCTGTGGCTCACTCGACTTCTTCCCGATAGCCAAGCCACTCCCTGTCAAGCTGGCCGCCCAAGGGACACCAGCAAGCATTGCTGGTACCATAACGGCTACGGCCATACCACAGATGAATGCATCTCTTTGAAATATGCCATTGAACAGCTGATCCACGACAGCCACTTGGCCGAATACAAACAAAAGAAAAGGCCAGAATCTGATGGGGACGCTTCCCATCAGAAGAATAGGAAAGTTGCTGAGAACGGGAGCGGCGGTACCAAGCACTCTGAGGCGCCCGCCAGAAACGTGATAAACACCATCTCCGGTGGGATTCACAGGCACAAGAACCCCCATAACCGCAAAAACATCATGCGGTCGATCATGTGTATGCACTACACGAGCAACAAGCGCTCCCATGAAGACATCCACGCGCCTATCACGTTCACCCACGATGAGCTGAAGCCCGTTGAATACGACGAGCCCATGGTCATCACGGCACGTATTGGTGAGGTCGACGTGCGGAGAATCTTGGTGGACCAAGGATCATCCTCGGACATCCTATACTTTCACGCCTTCGAACACTTGGGCATCCCCCTTGGCGCCCTCAAGCCTTTCAATGAGCCACTGATCGGCTTCGCCGGGACCAGGACGCCCGCTGAAGGAGTTCTCGAGACTAAACTCACCCTGGAGGGTGATGGCGAGCCTCCCAGGACATCTGCTATTTATGCCAGCTTTATTGTTGTAGCCGCACCGTTCGCCTACAACGCCATCCTCGGCCGCTCCAGCCTCAACACCTTTAGAGCCGTGATCTCCACTGCTCATTTACTCATGAAATTCCCTACTCGCTGGGGGACAGCCAGTATCCGAGGTGACCAACTTGAGGGCCGCCGATGCTATGCAACAAGCCTGGCCCGGGTCATGATTGACCCCGGATACCAGACTCGCCACGTCATAGAGGGAAAACCAGACTCTCCTCCCCCGGAGCCCACCGGAGAGGATGCAGACACGAGCACATCAGAAATAACGGACCTCTGCGACGAGGTATGCCACGCCAGTGGCTGATGCCCCTTGGATCAGCAGCTAACTCTAACGGGTGGACTAGCCGCCCGGCCTTAAGATTAATTGCAGTTTTTCAATTTCATGTCTGTTATGTTCTGTTAGTTTTCCCCTTTCCCTAAAATGCTTAAGGCCCCCCCTTTCTGTCATTTTCATGTACGTTCCTACCTACTCATGGCGGGCGCATTATTTAATTAATGAAATCACATTCCATTACAAGATCTCTTTACTTACACGTATCTTGTCTCACCTCTTAGGTCGAGGGTGCACGCCCCACACCTTCGAACGCGCTTGTCCAAATTCACTTCCCCGGGCACCCGGAGCGAACAGTGAGCAAACTGATCTTTTTTTGTTTTAAAAAAAAAATAATAACCCAAGCCCCTTTTGCATTAAAAGCATGATTTCACAATAGGCGAATATATCTAGAGTGAATCATGAATCTCTTAAAAATTAATTTGAGGGTTGAGTTTGTTTTGGGAAAGGTTACTTTGTGAAAGATCTCGTTAAAATCACACATTTTTTTTTAAAGACTGTTTTAAGAAATTTCTTGTTAAAAGCCTATTTTAGAAATGAGTTTATCCTTGAAAAAAACTAATTAAATCAAGTTTACAAAAGATTCTCTAAAGGCTTTTATTGTTTTTATTATTATTTCTCTTTTGAGGGAAATACCAAAAGAATGATTTTTTTTTTAAATTCTTTCCTTTTTGGAAAAGATGCTCATGATGATGCAGCATGCTATGCAAGGAAAGTTTTTCCTCATGTGTCCTAATAAGGTAGGCTCCTTAAAACTAATCACTATAGGTCATCTTACAAAGGGAAAGTCTATAAGTCTATTATGTGCAGCTTGGTAGGTCTAAATATCATAGAAGGTCAAAGATCCTTAAATTTCTCCTACTTTTTAAGGTGAGAACCCCATTACACAAACCTTCTCATATGGAGGATATCGTCTCATTGGTCCGACCCATGTAATAGGTAACAAGCTAAGCGAATTCCGTAGGATCGACCTCGGGAGAAGCCTAGCTTCACAGGGAAGTCCCATAGGATTTTCTTGTAACTTATGGCGAATGAACCTTGGGTATAGGGGCAAATGTGTGAGGTAATATTGTGTTTAGTGCATATGTATGAGTAGAGGACAATCCTAAGATTCTACCCTTCCCTCATCCACAAAAGTGGATAACTTGTAAAAGAAACACAACAACTATGGAGGAGTGCTTTTAATCTTTTATTATTTTTTTTTTATTTTTTTTTATTAATTATTTCATTTAAGAATTCTATTTAATAATGCTTAGATAACCGGTGAAGTCACAAGCGGTCCTAATTAAAAATCGATTTCCTTAGACAAAATTACTTCATAGAATTTCCCTTAAAAATTTTCCCTAGGGGTCTTTAGTTAAATTTTGCTTTTTTTTATTTAATTGTTGAAATGGGATAGTTAAAAATAAATAAATAGGCCAGTTTTTTTAGAAAAATAATCATTTTGTTGTTGGGCTTGGCTCTCAAACTATCCCCAATGGAGTCGCCAAACTGTCATGCCCGACATTGCGGAAAATGTCGATTACGACTAAAAAAGAGGAGTCGCCAACAAATTTTATAAGAAAAATTTGGAAAAATAATTTTGGGAAAAAACATGAGAAAAATGGTGGATAAGGCAATTTTAGAAAACTGGTTTGAATAAAAGATGAGTTCGGGAGCACATTTAATTTCTAGGGAAGGTGTCACGCACTCTAGAAATCCCTTATAATTATAAGATTACCCTGAAATAATTATTTAAATTAAATGGCCAAAATATTTATGATCCCTAATCACACAACAAACATCCTCGAGCCTAACATTAACGAAGAAAGATTAAATTTCAATTCCAATCGAATGATGAAAACATACAACCATTCACGATAATGGATACAAACAATTTAATAAAGGAAACAAAGAAAGATGGAGAAATAGACTTGACTGAGGTTTTTGAACCTAAGGCCTACGTACCGTGATTAGTGATCAATGTCCACATAGTTCAGAAATAATTTGATAATTTGGAGGTGGGTTAGAGGATTTACCTGAAATCCTCGCTTTATTGCTGAAAGAGAGAGTTAGGGTATTTACATAATAATTATAAAAACACCCGAAAATATGATGAAAAACATTTACTCGCATAGTGTGTGTAGGTGTTAGAAGGAGGAGATTCATTACAGGAACAAATCTCTGAAAACTGGTAAATGATGATTTTTGTTTCTTTATCTTTTGTACTTTTCTTTTTGAATGAAATATGGAAAATGTCTCGTGCGATGATCTTTGATTTAGCTGAGCATTGTGCGCTACTAAATATATGCGTGATGAGCTTCATAAATATGTATGATGGTGATAACTGGTGATTGAGTTAATGGATGAATAATAGTAATTTTAGAGGAATGTGAGGTTGCCTCTAAATTGGGTAACTGAAAAATAGTCGATAATCTCTTTCCAGTGGAATGTCTGAAAGGCTTGAAAGAACACGGTCCAAGACAGACTCTTGATATCATTGGGTTTTGTCCCAGTTTAAAACTTAAGCTTATTGTACCTTAACAAGGACTTTTTAGGTTTGTAATATGGCTGAAGTTGATAAAATTAATTTAAAAAGATAAGAGTGTAGGCTCACAAGTATCGTACCCTTCTCTACTTCGACTTTGACTTGTTCATCTTTTCCTATTTTCAATCAAGTTTATACTGGAGTTCATTTGACAAGAGAAGATCCTTTAGGGTTGTAATGTGGCTTGATGGGTAAATTTGTTGGGTTTTGAAAGAAAATGATAAGTAGGCTCAAATATGAATGTTGGAATATAACAAGGACTTTTTTGGAAAATTCTCATAGCTCATGACTTTGCTTTGAAGCTTTGATTTTTGAGAGGTCTCCTCTTCGACATTTTTGCTCATTTCTTTCTCTTTTTTCTTTTTTGCATTGCCTTTGGCAATCTTTGTATTTCTTTTGTCTGAACAGCCTATCCGTGTAACGGTCAAGGCGAAAGCTAATCTTTGTTTCTTTTGGAAGAGCTCTTTATTTTGTATCAAGCTATTTTTGCATATAAGTCCTTGTTACTCCAAAAGGTTAATTTTTGTTGGTATTTTTTGAAAAGAAACTTTGTTTGGCTCAAAGGGTTTAACAATGGTGAAACACTGTATGGGATAAATAAAGAAAAATTGGTCTTCTTTTGTCATTTGAATTTCTAGCATAAAGATATGGAAAGATTACCCGTCCCCGCTAAAAATTTTTTTGCTTGTTTATTTTTTGAGAAAACTCGCTCTGGCTCAAAGGGGTGTAACTAGGGAAAGTCTCCATGATATTTGGAAAAACAAAAATGCCTTGCATCATTGGTATAATTTTGCTTGTATGATTATCTTTGTAATTGCCACATGTCCTTTCAATGTTTTTTTAGGCTTTATTTTATTTTTTTCTCTTGGAAAAGTGGGATACTTAGAAGCTCATTGTCATGCAGGTCCAGAGTATTACGTTGTTTAGGTAAACCACGAGTGAAGGTCATCACATGTGACAAGAGTCTTAGGAATTCTAATCCCCAAGAAGTAAGAAAAGAAGAGAAGTTGAGTAGATGGAAAATGAGTGAAAGTCAGTGAAAATAGTGTGCGCAAAAATCTCATCCATTCTTAGTGGTTCAACAATCATAGTTGAAAAAAAGGCTTTTATATTATTGTTTGAATTGCTAGTGGTAGCCCAAGACTTGTTTAAAAAGCGTCATCACAAAAACATTTTTTAAAGGGTCACTGTTACATATGGAAGGGTTTGCCTACTCATAGTAACAATGTGTATTTTTTATGAATTTAATTTTGAAAATGATTTTTTTTTTTTTTTTGAAAGGAGACACTTGTATGGTTACTTTAGTGTTTGAGTGTATNAATAACCCAAGCCCTTTTTGCATTAAAAGCATGATTTCACAATAGGCAAATATATCTAGAGTGAATCTTGAATCTCTTAAAAATTATTTTGAGGGATAAGTTTGTTTTGGGAAAGGTTACTTTGTGAAAGATCTCCTCATTAAAATCACACATTTTTTTTTAAAAGACTGTTTTAGGAAATTACTTGTGAAAAGCCTTTTTTAGAAATGAGTTTATTCTGGAAAAAGACTAATTAAATCAAGTTTATAAAAGATTCTCTAAAGGCTTTTATTGTTTTTATTATTATTTCCCTTTTGAGGGAAATACCAAAAGAATGATTTTTTTTTTTTAAATTCTTTCCTTTTTGGAAAAGATGCTCATGACGATGCAGCATGCTATGCAAGGAATTTTTTCGTCATGTGTCCTAATAAGGTAGGCTCCTTAAAACTAATCACTATAGGTCATCCTACAATGGGAAAGTCTATAAGTCTATTATGTGCAGCTTGGTAGGTATAAATATCTTAGAAGGTCAAAGATCCTTAAATTGCTCCCACTTTTTAAGGTGAGAACCCCATTACACAAACCTTCTCATATGGAGGATATCCTCTGATTGGTCCGACCCATGTCATGTGTAACAATCTAAGCGAAATCCGTAGGATCGGCCTCGGGAGAAGCCTAGCCTCACAGGGAAGTCCCATTCAATTTCTTCTAACTTATGGCGAATGAACCTTGGGTATAGGGGCAAATGTGTGAGGTAATATTGTGGTTAGTGCATATGTGTGAGTAGAGAACAATCCTAAGATTCTACCCTTCCCTCAGACACAAAAGTGGATAACTTGCAAAAGAAACACAACAACTATGGAGGAGTGCTTTGAATCTTTTATTATTTTTTTTTTTCATTTTTTGTTATTAACTATTTTATTTAAGAATTCTATTTAATAATGCTCAGATAATCGGTGAAGTCATAAGCGGTCCTAATTAAAAACCGATTCCCTTAGACAAAATTACTTCATAGAATTTCCCTTAAATAAAACAATTTTCCCTACGGGTCTTTAGTTAAATTTTGCTTTTTTTTAATTGTTGAAATTGGATAATTAAAAATAAATAAATAGGCCAGTTTTTTTAGAAAAATAATCATTTTGTTGTTGAGCTTGGCTCTCAAACTATTCCCAGTGGAGTCGACAAACTGTCACGCCTGACATTGCAGAAAATGTCGATTACTACTAAAAAAGAGGAGTCGCCACCAAATTTTATAAGAAAAATTTGGAAAAATAATCTTGGGAAAAAACATGAGAAAAATGGTGGATAAGGCAATTTTAGAAAAATGGGTTGAATAAAAGATGAGTTTGGGAGCACATTTAATTTCTAGGGAAGAGGTCACGCACCCTAGAAATCCCTTATTATTATAAGATTACCCTTGAATAATTATTTAAATTAAATGGCCAACATATTTATGATCCCTAATCACACAACAAACATCCTCGAGCCTAAGATTAACGAAGAAAGATTAAATTGCATTCCCAATCGAATGATGAAAACGTACAAGCATTCACAATAATGGATACAAACAATTTAATAAAGGAAACAAAGAAAGATGGAGAAATAGACTTGACTAAGGTTTTTGAACCTAAGGCCTACGTACCCTGATTAGTGATCAAAGTCCACATAGTTCAGAAATAATTTGGTAATTTGGAGGTGGGTTAGAGGATTTACCTGAAATACTCGCTTTATTGCTGAAAGGGAGAGTTAGGGTATTTAGATAATAATTATAAAAACACCCGAAAATATGAAAAAGCATGTGTACCTTGATTCCAAGTGTATCTGCATGATTTAATATTCTCTGGGGAAATATTCGCTTAAGAGAATTTGATTTATTTGATCTTAGTATTTGATCCTAAACAAAATTGATAATTTTAGAGATTAATGGGGCAATCTAAAAATCTCAGTTTAGTGATGATTTAGACTAAAAGTTAACTTAAAGGTCTAAACTTGATTTTAAAATATTTTGAGTTATGAACTCTAGAAATGTTTTATAAATATCTTGATCCAAAATTGTTAGTGTCAAAATAAAGTGGTAATCTCCTAAATATTTATTTGATAAACATTAAGAGGAAATATGCTCCAAATCATACACCAAATATACATATATAAAATAGGTAATTATTGATGAACTAGGTTCTGGCCAGGGGTCATTACCTTGTTCAGGTGAGGCAACTTTGGGTTGAAGGTTACCTACAAGACAATGAACACACAGGGTGACCCTGTGATTCACCTCCGGTGCTTAAGTTAGTAAGGGTTACGTGCTCAATAATGTCAATTGACTAAGTAGAGAGCGTCCCTTTTTTCCAGTGTGAAGGGTTAACCTTTTATACTGGCCTAGGGCAATCTGGTGTGATCTTGCCATAAATGCCTGGATGCTTGATTGTGATCCTGTCTGATCTGATTGTGATCCTTGGCTCCCACGTAATTTCCTTTTCTATGAAAGGTGCCTTCATGGCTAAGGCGTTATAAAGGGAAATGATCTCTGAGTGATTTTCCTTGATTGACAGCGGATCTTGGCCGATCCTTGATTGGTTCCTAATTGATTCAGGGAATTTTTCCATATTCCTTGTTCCGTGGGCGTCCACACTTCGGTGAGATATAGGGCGTTCTCGCCCTTACAACCCATCTGGTGGGTCTGTGGCATATTGGGCCAAGGGCACCCTCTGCCAATTGGGTCTACCGATTATTGGGCCTATTATCACTAGTGCCAACAAAAGAAGTGAAGTTCTGTACCCATCAGTGGAGTCCCCTTCGAGGGCGTTCTCGACACTAACTGCCACCTTATGGGTGTTGTCGTCGTTGACGCCACAGGTGTCGCTTTGGAGATTGAGGGTGGTAAGTCTGATGCGGCGTCCTTGGACCTGACTGTTTCTAACCCTTGTCGTTTCATCTTCTATGGTGATGTCATGTTTTGTAAGCTTTCCCGCAAGTCAGCACATCGTGGCCACGTGTCACCTTTTGATTGGCTCTCACCCTGCAATGATGGTGAAGGCGGGAATCGAGGGTGGCGCATTAACTGCCCCTTTTCGGTTTTCGAACTCCCATTTTCAAAATCGCCTTTTTCCTCTTTCTTCCTCATTTGCAACCTGAGTTTTCTCTCTCTATCGCAAATTCTCTCCTCCTCCTCCATCATCCAGTGCTGCTCTCGCCGGAGCTCACTGTTGCTTTCGACGAGTCTGTTGTCGCCGATCACCGGCATTTGCGGCTGCTAGCTTCGATGAGTGTTTTGAACTCATTCTGTCATTGTGATTTCTGGGTTTTTGTATGAGTTTCACTCATTGCGTTCTTCGCGTTCTTCGTAGTGTTCATACACATTTTCCAGATTTTCCTTTGAGGAACCTTCTTCAATCTGCCAGCATTATGGACTTCGACGAATGTAAGTTTTCTCAACTTTCTCCTTCATCTTCTTCATCTTCTTCCTCGTCTGAGTTTTGGTCTGAGTTTGGTGATCAACCGCGACCGCTGAAGATCATTTTCCTAACGACCCCTTTTTCTCCGAGGGTGTTTCCTCCCTTTTTTTGGTGATTGGAGCAAAGTCCTAGATCAAATGGGTTATAACTATCGTGTTTCCTCAGCTGCTGGTGACGGTACAAGGGCGTCCGCGTCGTCAGCGCCTGGGCCATCTGCTCCTTAGACGTCGACGCCAGTTGGGCCTTCTCATTCTCCTATGGACAGGAGGGATGGAGACGCTGGGGCGTCCTCGTCGAGAACGCTAGAGGATTTCGACCAAATTCCTGATGATCTGTCATCGTCAATGCCTTCGGAGATTCGTGAGGCGCTATCTCCTCTTCCTGAAAGAGCATCTGAGGATGAGGCGTCCTCAGCCCACAAGGGGTCTGGTGGTGCTCATGTGCCGATATGGGCGTGCATCGGTGATGGTAAGCCTCAGCAGATGATTGATGGGCAGGAGGTCGACTTTACCCTCTATCCTGCCTGTTTCTTATGTCCTACCCACAACTTGGGGAACGTTCCATGGGTCAAGGAAGAGCCCACACCTTGCGGTGTTGAAAGAAGTGAGGTCATGCGTAATGCACATCCTATGGTTGGTTGGCGTCGTCAGAGATTGGAGGAAGCGGTCCACAAACCGCACATCAAAGAGACTAGCCAAAAGGTACACCAATATCGCATGTACAACTTTGGCGTACAGAAGCTTAAAGAGCTCAACAAAAGGTTGATTAAGACTTCGCGGCATCGACACCAAGCGGGATGTAGGATCTCGACGTTGAGTCACTTGAAGGAAGCACCTGATCTATTCCATACTGATGGGAGGGGCTTCCTCATAGGTGAAGATGTTCTCAAGGGCTGTGACATAGAGATGTCGTTCCATCCTGCCGTCCTGGACTTGCTAGCTATTTTGAACATCTGTCCTATTCAAGTTAGTGTCAACGGGTGGCGGATTCTTCTTGCTTTTGTTGCGAAGTGCCAGAGAGGCGGCGTTATCGCCAAGGCTCGTCCATTCTTGTATTTCTTCCTCGCTTGCTGGGTGGACAACAACTTTGTTTCCTTCTATCGGCACTCTAGGCGCCCTAAAATTCTGGGTCATGCCATCAGCAATCCTCACGCGTGGTAGAAGAAGTTTGTTTTCATCAGAGTCAGGGTCTGAACGCCCTTTCTGGGTCCGCGCAGCGAATGAGCACGCCATGTTTGCTTTGTCTTGGAGGAGGCCTCGTATTGAGCCGTTTGAGTGTAACTGGAGGGACCTCAGTGTTGAGGAACGTTTGGCGGCATTGTGGTTGATCACCACGGACCTTTTTGATCAAAAACGTTGTATGTGTCTTACGCTTTCCTTTGTGCATGTGCATCTTAACTTTTGTTGATTATTCTTAAGTTTTGGTTTTTGTGTTTTTTCAATGGACGAGGTGTCCTTGGCCGATGTGATTGGGAGCAAACGCCCCCCGACAAGACAAAGGCAAAGAGAAGGCAGTGGAGCCTTCGAAGAAGAAAAGACATGCTTTCGTTCCCATGAAGCCCAGGAACTTGACCATTCACGATCCCTCCGATCCTCCAAGTCCTCCGGCCAAGTTTGGCGGCCGTGGCAAAGAGACTGCTGCTTCTGCATCAATGGGGGGCAAGTCGTTGTTGCGGAAGCGTGCACGTCCGGCTAGCGAGATTCCTCTTATTCCCGCTGCCCCAGAGGCCGAGAAATTTGACGCTTTGGCTGTTTTGGCCAATTGCCTATCTGAGGATGTCGCCGTAAAGAGGGATGAGATGGACAAGGCGTCTACAGAGAACACCCAAGATCCTTCGGAGGAGACTGCTCAATTCCTCCTTGCGGCTGCGTTGCGAGTTCTTGCCAACAACATTTCCAGGAAGGACCTCATTTCTGAGAGGGACCATGCCCGAGATGACGCCAAGAAGTTGCGTCGCACAGTCGAGGGTCTGACTGAGGAGCTGAATCTGATGAAGTCGTCTCGGGACTCCATTCAAACTGGCTTTGACCAGAGGAGGAAACGACTGGAAGAAGCTAGCGTCGTTGTCAACAACCTGAACAACAAGATTGGCGTTCTCAAGGCTGAGGTTCAAGAACGCAAGGACGCCCATGCAGCTCTCAAGGCGTTGGCTCTGCGGCAGATGAAATGGAGGGGCTCGCGATACAACTATTTGGGTTTTAAGAACGCCATTCGGTAGTTGAGGCTGCGCAACCCAAACTTGGACATTTCCGGGAATTGTCCAAATAAGATAGTTGAAGTCTGGCTGATCCGGGACCTTATAGACGCCGATCCCGCATTGAAGATCCCCAAGATGCCTAAGAACTATGACTTACAAGGGTAATAATCCGGGGGTGATGAAGATTTCCCATGGTTTACTAATTATGAGGTTCCTCTACCAGGCGAGGATGCCCCGGGGCCAGAGGGCGTTGATGCTGACATTGTCCGTGTTGCTGAGGACAACGCCGTGGCCGCTGAAGGTGACAACGCCACAGACAAGGGGCGTGGGTGGCGATTTGGGTGCTGACGCGGATGAGGTCTTGGATGGTGACGCCCAGATCGGTACAGGTTCCAATGAAGGTGTCTAGGAGCCCAAGGGCGCGTTCATAGCTGATATTGTGGAGGATACTCCAACTGATGCTGAGGCTTGCGTGTCTATGTTTATTTTTTCTTGGGCCTGTGCGCCCTTTTTAATTTTCGTGGATTTGTTGTGGCTTTCATGCGACACTTGACTTTGATAGTGTGGCCTTAGTGCCACTTTTGAATATTTGGGCAGTGTCGCCCATAAATTTATGCTTTAGCTTAGTTATGTTTGTTTACAGCACCTTATTTCTCGCTTTGCATACCATGTTTGACTTGCGTTTTCCATGCCATCATTATCATATTGTTTGCACATAAAAGTGTTGCCTCGCGTTGGGCATGCTTCGAGCGTTTGCGTATCGTACGCTAAGTTTTTGACTAGTCATCAAAGGGAGGATCGGTCCGCTTGGTTGGTGAGTGCAATACTCATAAGGCTCCTTCTAGGGCCTTTTTGTTGTTGTTCCTAGGGCGTCCCCCCGAGCAACTTATTATAATTAACATAGTGTGTTAGAAAAAATGCACTTTATTGATTAAAAAATCTCAGTCCAATGGCTCAGTGGCCTTCTTTGATTATTACAAAGCTTCCTTACTAAGGGAAATAAAACTTGAGTTTGGCCATGCTCCAAGCGATTGGAAGTGGCTTTCCCTCAAAGGTCTCCAGCTCAAAGGCTTTGCCAGGCAGGATTTCTGTTACCCTGTATGGGCCTTCCCAATTTGGCCCCAACTTTCCGTTTCTGGGATCCTTTCGGTTGTTTTCCACAGTTCTGAGTACCAAGTCTCCTACTTTGAGGGTTCTGGGTTTGATCTTGGAGTCATGGTATTTCTTAACCATTTGGTTGTAGGCAACTTGCCTGATGGCTGCCATTTCTCTTCTTTCTTCCAAGCTATCCAGCTCTTCGAGTCTGGAGTTGGCATCATTGGTACTTGGATAGTTGATTATCCTTTCAGTTGTGACGTTCACTTCAGCAGGTATCACTACTTCATGCCCGTATGCCAAGGCGAAGGGTGTTTCCTTCGTGGTTGTTTGCTCTGTGGTTCTATATGACCATAATACTGAGGGGAGTTCATCAACCCATCTTCCCTTAGCTGACTCCAGTCTCCTTTTGATTCCTTGTATGATGATCCTGTTAGCCAATTCAACTTGGCCATTTGTGGCAGGATGTTCCACTGAGGTGGTTTTGTGATGGATCTTTCAGACCTTACAAAAGTCTTGGAATTTCTTGCTCGTGAATTGAGCACCGTTGTCGGATATCAATGTGTTTGGGACACCAAACTTAGTGATGATATTTTGCCACACAAATTTTTCCATGGCTTTTGTGGTTATGGACGCCACGACTTCCGCTTCTACCCATTTTGTGAAGTAGTCCACGACGACAATGAGGAATTTCCTCTGGTACGTGGCCATTGGGAACGGCCCTGCAATGTCAATTTCCCAAAGATCAAAAGGCCATGGAGAAGTGATGGCGTTTAGGGGAGCAGCATGCTAGTGGATCATGTTGGCGTATTTTTGGCATTTCTCGCACGAGCGGACAACGTTCTCAGCATCTTGCTGGATTGTAGGCCAGTAGTAGCCTGCTCTTTGAATTTTCTTTCTCATCGCCATTGGGCCTTGGTGGCTTCCACACAGTCCCTCGTGGATCTTTGTCAACACTCTGTTGATCTCATCTCTTGCTATGCACTTGGCTATAGGATGACTGAAGTTTTTCCTGTAAAGGGCGGCTTGCCTAATAAAATACCTGTCAGATCTTCTCGTGACCTTTCTGGCTTCATTTTTGTCTGAAGGGAGGGTGTTCGTGGCCAGATATTTGAATATCGCCGTTCTCCAATCATCGGCATCCTTTGTGGGAAGAAATCCTTTTCTAGGATCGATAACTCACTTAGAACTGTTTTTATGATGGAGTCTCTGCCACCTTTGGTTGGCTTGGACGCCAATTTGGCAAGTTCATCTACTCTGTCGTTGTCATCTCTCTAGATGTGTTGAAATGTAGCTTCGATTTCGGCGCCCTCGATGATCTTCTTTGCCTTTTCTACATACTGGATCATCATGGGCTCTCTAGTTTCATATTCACCATTCATTTGTTGTATTACCAGTTGAGAATCTCTAAAGATCTCTAGCTTTTTGGCACCGATGTTCGCTGCTAATTTTAGGGCAGCTATCAGAGCCTCATACTCTGCTTGGTTGTTGGTGATTGGGAACTCAATTTCTATTGATTGTTCCACAATGGAGCCATCTGGGGCTCGTATTACTACTCCTACGCCTCGTTGTGAGTTTGATACTGCTCCGTCAATGTGTACCCTCCACGTCCTGTTGGAGATTGTGCCCTAGGGCCAATCATTTTATGTGTTTGTATGAACATATTATTATTAATTAATTTATAGATGATAAATTATGTCGTTATCATATTATTAGCATGTTTACTTAGATAACAGTCCTTGATTAATTATATGATAATTGGTCTAAACTGTCATTGGTCGATCATTCACATGGGAATGTGAATGAACTAAGACCAGCATGACCTCGGTGTATAGAGATACATGCACATGATGCTTCTCGAGAGTCATGGTGCAATTATGTAAAGGGTTACAAGTTGCTGGACCGACCTGGAGGGTCCTGCATGGGTTTAGTCATAAGCTAGTCTCTCCTGTACACCTGTCACGATACCCTTAGACCTCAGGTCTAAGGGTATCGTGCTGAGGCTAGGTACGGGTATCCAACGTTGCCCGTAGCAGGGTGGCCATACAGGCTAGGTACGGGTTTGGTTGTTTACCGTGCTGAGGAATGTGGTTGACCAACATGGAATTTTGTCCCTCATCAAGATGAGAGATATTTAACTGGCGCCCTCGATGAGTCTGTCCAAGGAATGTCTGGCCACACAGGGAAATGGGACTAACTCAAGGAATCAAGAAAGTTATGGTTTGGATTAAGGATGACTTTCCCGTGACTTATCCAAGACCAAGATATCGTGTGACAGTAAGGATTATGACAAGGTGATACTAAGGTTAAATCGATTTTGTTAAAAAGATAACTCACGTGTTTTGGGTAGTCGTGATGGCTTGCTAGAGTCCGTTCTTGACTTGTGAGTCATATAGATGGCTTGCTGCCAACTTCACGTGAGGCCTGCTAGGTCACACATGAGGAGGATCAAGACACCATAAAGGGACACGAATTAGGGTTAATTCGTGAGTCACTTTAGTGACACGATTTAAGACATAGTTGAATGTCTTAGGACATGAAGTCTTGTCTTAAATAATATCTACGTTTATGATATTTAAATTTGTTAGACAAGTTTAAATATATTAATTGTTAAATAGTTAATTTGATTAATCTATTTACATATGGATTCTTGTTTAAAATATTATGGAATGATAAATTGGATAAGCCTCCTAAAAGTTAGGGGATTATTAATTTATTAAATTCTCTAATATTAGGATAACAAGGAAGGAGGGTGGCGCCTCATGCTCTTGATTTTAATTAATAAAATTGTTTTGTTAATTTAAATCAAGATTTGAATTTGAATTCAAGATTTGATTTTGTTTTCAAGATTCAAGTTTGAATTAAAGATATTAGGGTAATATTTTAATTCAATATTGTTAGCGAATTTGAATTCAAGATTCAAATTTGAATTGAAGATATTAGAGTAATATTTTAATTCAATTTGTTAGGGAAATTAATAAGTTGGTTATAACTTCCAAAGAGTCAGGGTTGTTATTTTAATTATTAATTTCCTACAAAATAATAAAGGGGATGGCGCATGGCTTGATCCAATGGGCAAGATTTGATCTTGCATTTTGGTTTTCAAGATTGCATTTTGAATTTAAATTGCCTAATAGTTTTGAATTATAATATTAGTGTAATATCATAATTCAAGATTTAGGGAATCCCTATTTTCTTTATTATAATTCCCTAATTTCATGAGTTAGGAAAATAACTCTATTTAAACACACACACTAGGCAAAGTTGCCTAACTCATTATTTTAGTGTGACTAAAATGTTTGATTTCCCATAGAGAAGAGAGACAGAAAAGTCGCCTACTTTCTTAGAGAGAGAAAGTTGTGACTAAAACCCTAACTCCTTTAGGGCTTGTGTGTGAGTTGTGCGCCACTTTTCTTGGAGGTTCAAGAATTGTTCTTGAACATTCAAGAACCGAAGATTGGGTTCCCGGATTCTCTTGGAGAAGAGAAGGAGGCTAGCACCTGGGTGTCTGCCAAACTGCTCGTGTGGATTACCGGCAGAGGAAGGACACGCTCGAGTGGACTTCTCGGTCTCGCTAGTTCTAAAGCTTCCAATTGATTTTTAGGTATACCTCTTCTTGTACTAGAATAAATACAGTTAGTGGATCCTGGAAGGGAATTATAGAGCTGCGACTTATAAAGTTTTGAATTTCTTCCGCTGCACTACCTCTATAATTCTCCAACAGTGGTATCAGAGCCACGCTAATCCTGTGTTTATTTTAGTTTTTGTGATATACATGAGATGTATGCTTTGAGTGTTTACCACTTTAATTGGTATGCTTAAACTTTGCGAAAATCCACCACATGAGATGTATAGATAAAGAAATCAATATGATTGGTTTAAATTTTTTCTTGAAATTTAAGGTCTTGGTTGAACCCTATATATCTATTTTAATTAAAATTGTTTTGATTATAATATTGTAGGGTGGATGAAAATTTTAAAATTATGAATTTATAAATTTTGGGTCAAAAATTCGAGTTCTTGAATATGATTGTTGAATTCTTGAATTTTTTATGCAAGACTCTTATTTTTCCAAGAAGGCATGTTAAATTGCACAAACCCTAATTGAACACAATTAAAAAGGTCGTTTTTGGTGTGGTTGTATGATAGCCGTGTATGTATATTTAATATGTGAATTGTTCATGTATGAGTATGGTGTTGGATATGGCTCTAGGTATTTTTGGTAAATACGGCCTGCGTGTCGTCTCCCTAAATTCTTAATGTAATTTTATTTTCTTTTTCACCTCAATGTAAATGAGGTTTTCCCAATGTAATTTTATTTTTCCTTTTAGAAAAATTCTCTCATTGGCTTGAGGGAATTTAGGGTAGATGAGCCATATCTAAACACGGTTATATTTATGTATTTAGTAATTTTGTATGAGATACAAATTGGCGCTAGATGTATGTTTAGGGGTGCGATTTTAACATGCAAAGTTTTATTTTTACGCATAACCACGTATTCGATACGAGCGTAGGATTTTGTATGAGATACAAAATTTGTGCACATGTTTATATGTATGTGATACATGGAGATAAACACTTAGCACACTCGTTTAATTTTAAAATTGGATTTGAAATTGAACCAAAATTAATTTTAAAATTGAACCCTTTTAAAATCTTAAGTTTTAATGCCATCAATAAAACAACGAGTAAACTACCAAATTGGTCCCTGGATTATTGGCTCGCTGACAGATTGGTCCCTGAATTTAGGAAATTGACAAATAGGTCCCCGAATTTTTCTAACAAGTAAAATAGGTCCCCCGAATTTTTCTAACGTTAGTCAAATAGGTCCCCGAATAACATGCACAGAAGGACCTATTTGACAAAAATTAAAAAAATTCGGGGACCTATTTGACTCGTTAGAAAAATTCGGGGACCTAATTGTCAATTTCCTAAATTCGAGGACCAATCTGTCAGCGAGTCAATAATCCAGGGACCAATTTAGTAGTTTACTCATAAAACAACCCTGTTAAAATCTTGATCATTGTGGAGCGGTGATAGCCCTAGCTACACGTATCTGCTTTTATCTTGAGGAGACACGGGTGAACGGGAGATTCAACGCAATGCCTTATTGAAATCTCGGTTTATTGGATGCGGTGATAGCCCTAGCTACACGTGTTCAGTGGGCCTTGATGATATAGGGTTGGGCTTTCGCCTTGTTTTTTTGAGCCTAGCCATTCACGAGTTTTATTGTGTGACTTAATGGGGTTATCAAATCGGATTTGGACGTCAAGGCATTAGATGGGATAAACATGCCATAATAAGTATCATACGATGATACAGTCCCATAAAGATCTAAGAGTCACATGTGATGTGATTGGTAAAGAGTTACCTACCTAAATAACATAAGGGTGCATGATCGCGTCAACGACGGTAAACTTTGGTGAAATATGGATCTTAGCCACTAA
>QANZ01030233.1:0-16278 GCA_003254925.1 Chamaecrista fasciculata | reverse complement strand
TCTCCGGGTCGGTCCAGCAATTTGTAACCCTTACAAAATTGCAACATGACTCTCGAGAAGCAACTAGTGCATGTATCTCTATACATCGAGGTCATGCTTTTCTTAGTTCATTCACGTTCCCACGTGAATGATCGACCAGGGACAGTTTTAGATTAATTATCATGTAATTAATCAAGGACGCTATCATAGTAAACACGCTAATAATATGATAACAACATAATTTATCTTGTATAAATTAATCAAAACACATGTTTAAACAAAACATATAAATAAAATGATTGGCCCTAGGGCACAATCTCCATCACAATGGTCGGAACCACACCTAGCTCAGAAATGAACTTCCTAATCCACACGGCCTCCTTCGCTGCATCTAATGCTGAAATATACTCAGACTCCGTTGTAGAATTAGCAATCGTGCTCTGCTTGGAACTCTTCCAGCTCAAGCTGCCACCGTTTAGGAGAAACACGTATCCAGACTGCGATTTGAAGTCATCTTGGTCGATTTGGAAACTGGCGTCTGTGTAACCCTTTACACATAGCTCCTCATCAGTTCCACCATATACCAAGAATTCATCCTTAGTTCTTCTCAAGTACTTAAGGATGTTCTTGACAGCGGTCTAATGATCCTCACCAGGGTCTTGCTGGAACCGGCTTGTCATGCTTAGGGCAAACGACACATCAGGTTGAGTACACAACATGGCATACATGATGGATCCTATTTCCGAAGCATAAGGGATACCACTCATGCACCGTCGCTCAACAAGTGTCTTGGGACATTGTTTCTTGCTCAGGACTAATCCATGATTCTTCGGTATGAATCCCTTCTTGGAATCTTGCATACTGAACCGCTTCAGTACCTTATCAAAGTATGTACTCTGACTTAATCCAAGAAGCCTTCAAGATCTATCTCTATAGATTTTGATGCCTAGAATATTGGCAGCTTCTCCTAAGTCCTTCATTGAGAATGATTTTCCCAACCAAGATTTTACAATATCTAAGGTAGGAATGTCATTTCCAATGAGCAATATGTCATCGACATATAGCACCAAGAACACAATTGTGCTCCTACTAACCTTCTTGTAAACACAAGGCTCATCAGGGTTTTGTAAGAAGCCAAATTCTTTGACTACCTCATCAAAACGATGATTCCAACTCCGGGATGCTTGCTTCAATCCATAAATGGATCTCTGAAGCTTGCATACATTCTCTGGTTCTTCTGGACATACAAACCCCTCAGGTTGTGTCATGTACACATCCTCGGGCAACCTTCCATTAAGGAATGCTGTTTTGACATCCATTTGTCATATCTCATAGTCATAATATGCGGCTATGGCAAGGAGGATCCTAATGGATTTGGCCACTGCAACTGGGGAAAACGTTTCGTCATAGTCAATACCATGACATTGAGTAAACCCCTTTGCAACTAGCCTCGCCTTGAAGACATTGACGTTGCCATCCATGTCGGTTTTCTCCTTTAAAACCCACTTGCACCCAACGACTTTTACACCTTCAGGTGGATCAACTAAGGTCCATACCTTGTTGTCATACATGGATTGCATCTCAGCCTTCATGGCTTCAACCCATTTCTCAGAGTTGGGATCCACGATAGCTTCTTGATAGGTGGTAGGCTCACCATGCTCCATGAGCAACACATCCTTGTTCTCAGTCATCAAAAAACCATATCTTTGAGGTTGAGAACGTATTCTATCAGACCTTCGTGGTCCTTGTGCTACTAGAGGAGCTTCCACATTGTTTTGTGGCTCTTCTCTAGTTTCTGTCTGCGCCTCTAAAGTGTCTTGTGGATCTTGAACCTCTTCAAGATCTATCTTACTCCCACTGTTTCTTTTGGAAACAAAATCCTTTTCTAGAAAGAATCCATTTCTGACTACAAACACTTTGTTGTCAGATGGGTAGTAGACATAATACCCCCTCGTTTCCTTGGGGTATCCCACAAATAGACACTTGAGGGATTTGGGAGACAGTTTATCGTTAGGCTGCTGCTTAACATAAACTTCACATCCCCAAACCTTGAGGTAAGACATAATGGGCCTCTTCCCATTCCATATCTTATATGGTGTCTTCTCAACTGCCTTAGACGGAACACGGTTAAGTGTGAACGCGACAGTTTCTAGAGCATGCCCCCAAAAAGATGGCGGAAGATCAGCTTGACTCATCATAGATCGAACCATATCTAATAAAGTTCGATTCCTCCTCTCAGAAACACCATTCCACTGTGGGGTTTCAGGAGGAGTAAGTTGTGAGTGTTGGGAAATCACGGGTGCGCTACGCAGCGGAAATAGGTATAAATTTAAAAATTTAAACGCACAACAAAATAAAACAGGCGCACAGTGATTTCTTTCCAAAGGATCCGCTATATGGATCTGTGTCAGTAAAAGGATTAGAGATTTACCCAAATCAATCAGCGACTTTTGTGTCTACGATGCTGAGGAGTCCACTCCAAGTGTGCTCCCTCCGCCGGTGATCCACACGAACAGTTTTGGAGATACCTGGGTGCTAGCCTCCTTCACTTCTCTAAGTGAACCAGGGACCTTTGTCTACGGTGTTCTTCAATTCAAGAACTATTATTGAATTCCCAAGAACAAGATGGCGCCTATGATCAAGAATCCAATTCTTGATCTCACACAACCTTGTCACACAAACCCTAAACCTCTTTAGGTTTGTGCGCCACTTTCTCTCTCTAGGAAAAACAAAGGTTGCGTTTTCTCTCTCCTCACCAAGACTCAAAATCGAATTTTGCTCTTGTGATTAGCTAGGCCAAAGTCGAATTCCCTAGTGTGCAAGAGACTCTTGTGAATTTCGACTTATGCCTCCTTTTTATAGGGTTTGGGGATTCTGATAATTATAATTAGAGAATCCCTAAATTATATGATTATCAAATTATAAAATTATGAGATTACAATAATATCACAATTTTAGGACTTGAATTCCTAATTAAAATATTACCTTAATATCTCAATTTGAATTCAAATGCAATATTGGAGAATCAAATTGGAAGATCAAATCTCCCAAAAGATACCCTTGTCATGCGCCATCCCCATTCAAATTTGTTGGAATTTAATAAATCAAAATAACAATCCTAACTTTTAGGAAGTTATAACTAATTTGTTATTTTCCAGCAATATTGAATTAAGATATTACCCTAATATCTTTAATTCAATCTTTTTAAATCTTGAATTCTAGTTTATTGAATTAAAATATTACATTAATATTTTAAACCCAATTAGACCTAGAATTCGACTTGCCCTATAATACTTGAATTAAAGTATTCTTTAATATATTTAATTCAATCATTTGAAATCTAGATCAAATCTATTTGAATTTCAAATTTCAAGCCATGATTTTAATTAACAAAACATTTTCATTAATTAAAATAGGTCTATATGAGGCGCCAACCTCAATCCTATTATCCTAATATTAGTGAATTTAATAAATCAATAATTTCCTAACTTTTAGGAACCTTATCCAATTTATTATTCCTAATATTATAAACATGAATATAATTGTAAATAGACTAATCACATTATCTATTTAACAATTAATATATATATATTTAAACTTGTCCCACAAATTTAAATATCATATATCTGTAGATAATTATTTAAGACAATATCTCATGTCCCAAGACAGTCAATTATGTCTTAAACGATGTCACCCATGTGACCCACGAATTAACCCTAATTCGTGTCCCAATGTGGCATCTTGATCCTGCTCGTGTGTGACCTAGCAGGCCCCACGTGAAGTTGGCAGCAAGTCATCTCTATGACTTACAAGTCGAGAGCGGACTCTAGCAAGCCATTACGACTACCCAAAACACGTGGGTTATCGTTTATCGCCGAAACGACTTAACCTTAGTACCACCTTGTCTTGATCCCTATTGCCCTACGATATTTTAGTCATGGATTAGGCACGGGAGGGTCATCCATAATCCAAACCTCAACTTTCTCGATTCCTTGAGTAAGTCCCATTTACTTAGTGTGGCCACACATTCCTTGGACAGACTCATTGAGGGGCCCAGTTAAATATCTCCCATCTTTTATGAGGGACAAAATTCCATCTTGGTCAACCATATTCCTCAGCACGGCAATCAACCAAACCCGTACCTAGCCCTTATGGCTACCCTGCTACGGGTAACGTTAGACTAGGCCAAAGTTTGACAACTACAACGCCGGAATGATGAAGACCTCAGGTCTAAGGGCATCGTGACAGGTGTACAGGAGAGAGTAGCTAATGACTAAAACCCATGCAGGACTCTCCGGGTCGGTCCAGCAATTTGTAACCCTTTACACAATTGCACCACGACACTCGTTCTAGCATCTAGTGCATGCATCTCTATGCACCGAGGTCATGCCAGTCTTGGTTCATTTCAAGTTCCCACTTGAATGAGCGACCAGGGACAGTTTAGATTAATTATCCCATAATTAATCACGAACTGTTATCATAGTAAACATGTTAATAATATGATAACCATTAATTTATCTCTATAAATTAATCAATATGTTCAAAACATATTTATAAAATGATTGGCCCTAAGGCACAATCTCCATCAGTGAGACTATCCCACAACTTCTAAGATGATCAATGAATTCTTGACTCAAATACTCGCCTCCTCGATCAGATCGAAGGACTTTGATTTTCTTGTCAAGTTGGTTCTCTAGTTCACTTTGAAATCTTTTGAACATTTCAAAAGACTCTGACTTGTGCTTCATTAGGTAGACATAGCAATTCCTACTGAAGTCGTCAGTAAACGTAATGAAATATGAGTAACCACCTCTAGCTTGAGTACTCATGGGTCCACATACTTCACTATGTATGATTCCCAATAAGTCAGATGTTCTCTCTCACTGTGGCCAGGGAAGGGCGCCTTTGTCATCTTTCCAAGTAGACAAAATTCGCAAGCATCATATGATTCAAAATCAAATAACATATCATCTTTATAAATTGAACATGTACCATTACCATTAACACAAGTAAATCCTTCCTTATCCAAATAAGAAAGAGAAATAATGTTTGAACTTAACGACGATACATAATAACAATTGTTCAAAACAAAAATAAGCTCAGAGGGCAATACAAGCTCGTATGTTCCCACAACAACAGCAGCAACCCTTGCTCCATTGCCTACTCGTAGGTCCACCTCACTTCTGTTCAGCTTCCTACTGTCTCTAAGACCCTGCACATTTGTACAAATGTGAGAACCACATGTTGTATCTAATACCCAAGTGGTTAGAGTAGATAAGTGAACATCTATAACATAGATACCTGAAGTAGAGGCCTCAGAGCCCTTCTTCTGTTTCTTCAGATCTTCCATATACAACTTGCAATTCCTCTTCCAGTGTCCTGGCTTTTGGCAGAAAAAGCAAACTGCATCCTTCGAGGGCTTTGCCTTCTTGGCAGGTTGTGGGTTAGGCTTGGCCGCTGGCTTGGTCTCACCAACCACGACTGTTCCCTTCCTCTTTCCTTTGCCCTTACCCTTTCCCTTGTTATTCTGAACCATCAAGACAGTGCTAGGCGCCTTCTTAATGGATGCCTCAGTAGTCTTGAGCATCCCATGCAGTTCAGAAACGGATTTCTCCATCCCATTCATGTTAAAGTTCATGACAAATTGGTCATAACTCCTAGGTAGCGAGTTCAGGATCAAATCCGTCGCTAGCTCTGGGGTGATGGGAAATCCCAGCCTACCAAGGTGATCTATGTACCCCTTTATCTTCAAGACATGGGTACTGACTGATGCACCTTCAGCCATTTTGCAAGAGTGTAGAGCCTCAGTGGTCTCAAACCTCTCTTACCGAGCCTGCTGTTGGAACATTTCCTTCAGATGTGTGACCATCTCGAAAGCCCCCATGGTTTCCAAGTTCTTTTGCAACTTCGGAACCATAGTGGCTAGCATCAGGCAAGCAACGTCCACAGAGTCATTGACATGCTTCTCATAAGCATCTCTCTGAGCTCTTGGAGCGTTGTTGGCAGGCTGCGCAGGGATGGGGTTCTCTAGGACATACAACTTTCTTTCCTGGGTGAGAACAATTCTCACATTCCCAAACCAGTCAAGAAAGTTTGTCCCAGACAACTTATCCTTCTAAAGGATAGATCGTAGTGACAGTGTTGAACTATTGGTTGCCATTTGATTCTACAATTAAGATATGAAAGTTAATTAGCAAAAATATATATTCACTATTTTATATAACCTAGTAAAATTATTATTAGTGGCTAAGACCCATATTTCACCAAAGTTTACCGTCGCGGAGGCGATCATGCACCCTTACGTTATTTAGGTAGGTAACTCTTTACCAATCACATCTCATGTGACTCTTAGATCTTTATGGGAATGTATCATCATATGATACTTATTATGGCATGTTTATCCCATCTAATGCCTTGAGGTCCAAATCCGATTTGGTAACCCCATTAAGTCACACAATAAAACTCGTGAATGGCTAGGCTCAAAACAACGAGGCCGAAGCCCAACCCTATATCATCAAGGCCCACTAAACACGTGTCGCGGAGGCGATCACCGCATTTAACAAACCGAGATTTCAACAAGGCGTTGCGTTGAAACTCCCATTCATCCGTGTCTCCCCAAGGTAAAAGTAGATACGTGTCACGGAGGCGATCACCGCTCTACGATGAACAAGGTTTCGACAGGGTGTTTTATTGATGGCATTAAAACTAAAGATTTTAAAAGGGTTCAATTTTAAGGTTCCGTTTTAGTTCAATTTTAAATCCCATTTTAAAATTAAACGAGTTGTGCCATGTGTTTATTCCCCATGTATCACATACATATAAACACATGCACGAATTTTGTATCTCATACAAAATTCTACGCTCGTATCGAATACGTATTTATGCGTGAATTTAAAATATAGCATGTTAAGTCGCACCCCTACACATACATCTAGCGCAAATTGCATCTCATACAAAGATTACTAAATGCATATAAAGACCGTGTTTGGATATGGCTCATCTACCCTAAAATTCCCTCAAGCCAATGAGAGAACTTTTCTAAAAAGAAAAATAAAATTACATTGTGAAAACCTCGTTTACATTGAGGTAAAAACAAAAATAAAATTACATAGAGAATTTCAGGGAGACGACACGCAGGCCGTATTTACCAAAAATACCTAGAGCCATATCCAACACCATATTTAAACATACATGAACACTTCACATATATAAATATATATAAACACGGCAAACATACAACACATACAAAAACAATTTTTTTGACTGTATTCAATTAGGGTTTGTGCAATTTAACATGCCTTCTTAAAATTAAGTCTTGTACCAATAATTAAAATTCAAGAATTAAATTCAAGAATTTCGAATTATTGGCCCAAAATTAATAAATTCTCAATTTAAAAATTTCGACCACCCTACATATATTATAATCAAAACAATTTTAATTAAAATATATATATAGGATTTTCGACCAAGACTTAAAATTTCAAGAAAAATTATAAAATCAATCCGATTGATTTTCCTATGTATCACATACATATACTTGCACCTAGATAGGTTCCAAAACATGTGGTGGATTTTCGCAAAACTTTTAAGCATACGATTGAAAACGGTAAACACATAATCATACATCACATGTATAATCACCAAAACTAATATAGACCCAAAATAGCGTGGCTCTGATACCACTGTTGGTGAATCACAGAGCGTGCGCGCAGCGGAAGCGATAAAATAAATAAAAAAACCTTAAAACACAGCTCATATGATTCCCAGCGAGGATCCGCTATATGAATTTATACTAGAAGAAGGAAAAAGGGTTTTACCAAAACAATCGGTGCTTTGAGTTCGCGAGTCTGAGAAGTCCACTCCGAGTGTCCTTCCTCTGCCGGTGATCCACGCGAGCAGTTTGGCAGATGCCCAGGTGCTAGCCTCCTTCACTTCTTCCCAAGTGAATACGGGAACTCTATCTACGGTTCTCGGAATTCAAGAACGGTTCTTGAACTTCAAGAATAAAGTGGCGCCTAAAACCCAAGAACTGTTCTTGGTCTCACAAAATAACCCTAAAGTTTTGGTGCAAGTCGAACTTCCTCTCTCTCCTTGAGAAAGTCGACTTTCTCTCTCTAAAACTAGGGTTGGCCGATTTTCTTTGTCTCACAAAGGTGTAAATCGAATTTTCACTTATGTGAACTAGTCTTTTCAAGTCGACTTTTGCTCTCCTATTTGTAGAGTTTGGGGAGTTGATAATTATAATTAGGGAATCCCTAAATTAGTGGATTATCAAATTATAAAATTATAAGATTACAATAATATTATAATTTTAGGCCTTGAATTCTTAATTAAAATATTACCTTAATATCTTAATTTGAATTCAAAATGCAATCTTGAGATTCAAAATGCAAGATCAAATCTTGCCCATGGACCCCACAAGAATGCGCCTTCTCCCTCCTTAATTTTAAGGAATTTAATAAATCAAAATAAGAATCCTAACTCTTAGGAAGTTATAACCAACTTATTAAATTTCAACAATATTGAATTAAAATATTACCCTAATATCTTTAATTCAAAATTTGAATCTTGAAATCAAAATAAATCTTGAATTCAAATTCAAATCCAAGTCATGACTCTAATTAACAAAACATTTTTATTAATTAAAATTTATATATATGAGGCGCCACCCTCAAGCCTATTATCCCAATATTAGTGAATTTAATAAATCAATAATCTCCTAACTTTTAGGAAGCTTGTCTAATTTATTATTCCCTAATATTATAAATAAGAATATAATTGTAAATAGATTAAAATGATTGGCCCTAGGGCACAATCTCCATCATACTTAACCAAGCAGCGTTAACAATACACCGATCCAACCTTTCTTGAACATGTCCATTGCTCCATGTATATTTAGGGCCAGAAAAGCCCAAGTCAGTAAGCCCACACTCATCCATGTAATCATTAAAATCCTTCATAGCAGCCCAATTCGCCTCAGCACCTCCAAACTTATCCTCTTTACAAGTGTAGGCATTGAAATCGCCTATACAAGCCCACGTGTAACACCCCGATTTTTTTGAGAAAGGACCTATTTGAAAGAAAATAAAGTTTGGGTGATTTCAAAATAATTATAAGAGAGTAATCTTGAAGAGGAAATTTTATTGTGGAAGAGAAATAAGTTTTAAGGAATTAAAGTGATAATTTTTATAAAATAAGAAAATTAGACATGATGGAGGAAAGGACCAAATTGCAAGTTTGGAAAATTATTGTGGTTGAGAATGAAAATTAAGTAAAGTGTTGGAAAAGGCTTATTGGCTGGTAGGAGATAAGGAGGGATTCAATTGTGAATTATTTGTAAAGTTGGAGTGTAACTAAGGGAGTATTTAGATTGGAAATAGAAAGATTGGGGGGAAGAAATGTAGTTTTCCCCTAAGTGTTTTAAAACACAATTATAAGAGGAAGAAGACGAGGGTTTGGCCGAGAGGATGCAAAATTTTCGCAGAAAAACAGAGTGAGGGGCGGTGGAGAGACAGGCAGAAAGAATGGTCGATATCTTCACATCCAACGATGCGTTTTGGACGTTCTACCCATCGATTCGAAGCTTAGAACGCGAGTAAGCTAACCCTTGTTCCAGTTTGCAATTCCAACGGTTAGATTGAGAGTAAACGGAGATCGAAAAGCAGCGTCCAGAGTTGGGAAAGTGCAGACTTTCTGGAATTTCAGGGATTAAATTGATCCTAGGTAGGGTTCTTCTCTTTCTCCTCACTTCAAGGCATGTCTTCACTCATTGGTTTGCCAAGGATTTTTCAGAAATTGAATAATTTGTTAATAATCTTGATGGAAACATGATTTATGACATAAGAGGAGTTTTCATGTGATATTAGTTTGCTAAAATTATGTTCTTGAGTTAGTTTGATATTTTAGAATTATATTAGTTAAAGATTCTGCGAAATTATGGAGGTGATGATTGATAATCATATTATGTATGTGTTTTGTGGCTATTTGGATAGTTTATAAGTTAGGAGAATCAAATTGTGAAGGAAATTGGAATGAATGAGTTTGATCTGAGAAGATTGAATTAATATTATTATTGATGATGTTGTGGCATGTGTAAGTTAAATATGTTTTGAAATTGGTATGTGTATTATGTGAATGAAAGAGAGGTTTAATGATGTTTGATAAATGGAAATTAGGTGGTAAAAATATATATTTTGGTGGGTATGATTCGGAATTTCGTTAGAAAGATATGATGAATTAATGTGATGTGAATAATAGTGATTGATATAGTGTTTGAGTGGGTTTCCTTGTTTGTTGGTGGAGAATAAGTTGAAAACATGGAAACTGGCGCTAAGTGTGTTAGGGGAAAAATTGCAAAATGGTCTTTTAAAAAAACTGGAAAAAATTACGAATTGGTCCTTCAGAGTTTTTAGAAAATTTTTGAATGGTCCTTTCTGGAATTGAATATCTTTAAAAGATGAAGTTTTATTATGTTCAAGTAATTGTGGTTTGAATTATAATTGTGAGACATGAAATTGATTACTAAAAGTGTTGGAAATGGAAATTTGATTTATTGAGAAGTGATGTGATTAATATTGTGTTGTGAAATGTAATGATATTGTGATGTTAAACCTGAGTAAAGATTGGGTTTGTTTACTAAATGAAATATGTTAATTATGGAATGGTTTTGTGTAATTGAACAAGTATATATGTTTAGGTGTGTATGATATGATTTTATGAATGAAAGATAAGATGTTGGAAGTAAAAGAATGATAAGTGAATTGGTATGTAAATGGAATATAGTTTGTGATATGTATGTGTAATGGTTGATAAAGTGTTTGGGAATGATGAATGTGAAAATTATTATTAGAGAGATGGATAGTTGAATGATTGATGAAAGTTAATAAGTTTGGTGTATTTGTTGTAATTTAACATCCCTTGAAAGGATTTGAGATTCAAATGCAAGAGAATATATATATATATTTATATGAGATGTAAACAATGAACAAATATTGTATCAATGAATTATATGGTGGAATGATTGTGAATGATGAGTATGAGTTTATATATTGTTGTTGTATGATGATGGATAGCTGGATATATGAGATTGATATATGTCATGATTCACTGCGGGTGGATTCCCTCCCCTTTTATGTTGCGATGATGAGGGTTTAAATTATATGATTGATGATTGATATCCAATGAATAAGCTTTTTTATTGTGTTGTCTTGATGGAAAGTGTGGAATTCCAGTTGTGTATTTTATTCGTTCACTGAAAATATTGGTGGATGTTAGTGATAGTATTTAATTTTCATTTGAGTGTTGTATGTCTTGGGTTGATTGAATATGGTCGTGCTTGTGCTTGTGCTTTTTCTTTTGCTTGTGCTTGTGCTTGTGCTTGTGCTTGTATTTATATTTGTATTTGTGATTGTGCTTGTGTTTGTGATTGTGATTGGGTTTGCGTTTGTGCGTGTGCTTGCTCTCTCATAACCCTAATTGTGATATTGATTGAGAATCTTTACTTTGGTGTGTGCGGTCCCCATGGGTCGAGATAATGCTATGTGCGGTCCCGATGGGTAAAAAGCTGTGTGCGGTCCCCACGGGTTGAGATAATGCTATGTGCGGTCCCGATGGGTGAGAAGCTTTGTGCGGTCTCCACGGGCTGAGGTAATGCTGTGTGCGGTCCCGATGGGTGAAAAGCTGTGTGCGGTCCCCACGGGTTGCGAACTTGAGGTGATGCTATGTGCGGTTCCCTCATGGTTGGAGGCAGAATTGAAATATCATAATTGTGTTATGCTGAATATTGATATTACGGATATTAAATGTTTTATGACTAATGATGGTTCGAATAACATTAATCCGATTGAAAGAAAGCCAGTTTTTCCCCGCCAGCTTACCCGTTTTACAGTTATTGATGTATGTATGATTATTCTGAATAGTTATATGTGGTGAATGTTATTTAGATAAATTCATTGGTTATATGAAATGGTTATATGAATGTGCGTTTTTAAAAAAAAAATGATAATTCTTTGTTTGAATGCTTAGCAGTATGTTTGTTTATTTAATGTTAAATTTATATTGTAAATGTATGCCTATAGATTTGTTTATATGTTAGAATTGCTTGTTGTGAACTTGTGTTTGAAGTATTGTTGTTGAGTGGGGGATTGTGGTTCAAGTAGAGAGAATCCAACCCTGCTGAGAATCTCCCCAGATTCTCACCCTACAACATCTCAGTGTGAGTGCAGGTCATATTAATAAAGTTCAAGCTGGAAGCAGGAAGTTGAAGTTTTATTAGAAAAGGGTTTAGTTTCGTGCACTTTGCTATAGTTTTGGGGCATGTTGTAATTATTATTTGTATAAGTTGTATCCTTTATTGGACAAGGATGTTACAATTATCAAGTTGATGTTATGCTTCATTTTATAGTAATTGATTGTTGGTAGGCTTACAGTGTGGTATAGGCCCATGACCGTGCCGGTCACGTGCTCCCGCAGAGGGGGTCGTGACAAAGTTGGTATCAGAGCCAGGTTCCGGACATCCTGTTAGGGTGTGGTGTCCTAATTCTAGGTAGAATGACCTTGAGTGAGAATGTTCTTGTCACCGCTGTACCCGGGCAGTTGGATGACTAAGACATTTTCTGATTCAAGGGATGATATAGGTGTTTGGTTTGAGGACTCTGTAATTCCTCTTGTTGCCATGATTGCACTATCTAAATATTATGCTATTGAGACTGATCACCTCACTAGTGTACTATTTAGTAGAGGCGATTGTGTCACTGAGTAAGGGAGTACTTGTTCTCAAGCTTTCTTAGAATCTACGGTGAGATTGTGAGTGGTGATCTATTATGGGATATGGTTTATTGGTGTTGTGGCTTGGATCACTAATGAAACGTTTTGACTTAAGTGGCAGTTATGTTGTGAAACCGTAAGTGTTTGAATGCGGACCTTTGGGGTTTGTGTTGAGCTTGTTGTTTCCGATGAGATGGAGCCCTAGAGAGGTATGAGAGTTATTATTTGATAGAGGAATGTTGTGAGAATTATTGTGTAAGAAAAGTTGATTCTAGGTGAGTATTCCGCCATTGTGATGATGAATAGCATATGTGTGTACAAAAGAGGTAGTGTATGCAAAAGAGCTTCAAAATTGTAGTATTATATGATATTTTTATGGATTTGATATAGGTTTTGGTTGTCTAAAGTGTATTAAGAGTAATAGCTGGGATGAAAATTCTTGAGTAGTTATTTTGATGTGTAGTTATAGTAATTTGAATTGGATGGACGGAAACTAGTTGTGAACCAAAGGATCCTATGGATTCTTCGTTATTGACAGATACATGAGTTGAATGAGATTGGGACTAATAGTGTAGTAGGTGGCAGAAATGGCTGAAAAACTCTCTGAGCTGAAAAGATGTGAGATTACGTTCCAACAGTGTTCTAGTCACTTGAAGGCGGTGAATTTATGAGTAGTGAATTCAACCTTTTGGAGTAGTTGGGAAATTTCTTAATTGACAAGAGTTATATTGTTGATTCCATAATAAATACTTGGAGTTATTGGGAAGCAGTGGATTCCGAATAGTGAATAAATTGTTTAAAGTAGACAAGAGGTTCGGTGTACAAAATGAGATTTGTTTGAATAGGAATAAGTTAGGAGAACTCATAGAGTAGTTAGACGAATTTAAATGGTTAATTGAAAAAGAGCTGACAAATTTATATGATAGATTGTGGTTAATGTGAAATTTCTTTGTTGATGGAGATTGAGATTTCTGTGTGATAAGTTTAGTTTACATGAATGGTAGTAGACTTTGGGGATTCAGAGAATGATTGAATGAACTCGAAGTTGTATGATTTGTATAACTTGTTGATAATTTTGATGAATACATGATTAATAAGTTGTGTATGTTTGATGTTTTGTGTTGATTGAAGTGTCTATGAGTTGTATAATGATGGGTTTTGGTAAGAATTTGAGAGATGAATTTTGGGACCAAAACGTAGCTTTCCTGCCCTGTGTTTTCGTAATTTTGTAAAAATTGCAGTTTGGTCCCTGATACTTGTTTTGTCACTTTGGAGGAATATATGATGTTGGCGATTGATATTTGAAGAGTTTTGTATATGTATAATGAATAAATGAGGATTTGATGCTTGGAAATTAGATGGTGAAAATATATCAAATTGTGATTTGATAATGATGCATATGGAATTTATTGGTAAAGAAGTGAATAATGAAATGGTTTATGGAAGCTAGGCTTGGTGTGTTGTTATCCAAGTATGTATTTGATTGTACTACTTGGATGTTATAAGATAATGTGTCAATGTGTGGATAATATGTGATGAAGTATATGTGATGAGTTAAGTTTGTATGAAATCACAGAAGTGATGAATGATGAACAATTTTGAGATTTTTCCCATTTAAGAGCGATGTAGTTGACAATCGAATTGAAGTTCGAAAATTTAAATAGTTTTGTTGCGTTCTTCCCTCATGAATTAGACATTCAAGGGTGAAAATGAGATTCCTGCTTTGATTGTCATTGTGGATGAAAGGCGTGAAAGGGAAATAGAATATGTTTAAGTTATTGGAGATATCTTTGTTATTTGGTCTCTGTATTTTTCTTGGTCTCCTTCCCCTAAGATTTATGGTAGATGCAGTCCTTGTTTCGTTTGTCAAATATAAATGTTGTTCAGGGTTGTAAGCGATGTGGTTAGTAAGAGTGATTGTGTTCTAACTCTTGCAATGCTCATAGCAGCTCCTTGGAACTAAAGTATGTTGTAAAAAGGGATAAACATAGATAACATTGTGTCATTTGATTGTTCTACTGAAGGTATAATGTTGAGTTTGAGTTGTGATTCGTTAAGAGTGTTTGGTATCGAGTGGTCAGAAGATTGAAGAAGAATAGTTTCCTTGAAGCCAGAATGAGGTGAAAGTTTTGGAAAATTTAATATTTTAAGATACAATTGATATGAGGCAGGTTGGGGGTTGTCTAAGTGATCTAAAATTTTGAGAAATTGATGTGTTGCAACGTAGTGACAGAATTAGTGAATATTTGTACTTTGAAGAGAACGAAGATAAGTGAAGTGAGAAACAAAGAAAATTGGTATGAAACAAGGGATAAATGCAGTAATCATTAAGAGAAATTGGCGAGATTGGAAATTGACGAAGTGCAGGGTGTTTGTTTGAGAATTATTTCAGTTGTAAATTGGAGAGATCTTTTACGGTTTGTAAACCCAGAGATCAAAGGAAAATAATTTTCAGAGATTCGAATAGAATGGAACTTTGTATGAGTTCTGGTCACAAAAAGTGTTTTAGCCGTGGCCATAATTGTAAGAAAGAATTAGGTGTCGGTTGTTTCAGTGAAATGGAAAATTTTCGGAGTCGTAGCATGTTTAATCCTAAGACGAGAAACTGACAGCTCATGGAAGCAACTGAAGATAAAAGATAATAATGTTAAGAAAAGAACATGAATTATTAAAGATAATTATTTGAATATTGGTCATAGATAGCGGAGGAGCTAGAATTAGTCTCAATGATTAGTAAATCAGAGTTGCGCAGTGAAGGTATAACAAGTTTAGCCCTAAAACTTGTGATGATTTAATAATGAAAGTAGAGATTGAAGTTGGAGTAATATATGAAGGATTTGATCAAGATTTCTTAGTATTGTTTTGACTGTAAAAGGTGTTATGATGGAATTAATTAAGGAATAGAACATTTGGAGGCACATGTGGCTTAATGCAAGTTAGAAAGCTAATTAGAACGAACGGAATTTTTTTTGGAAGATTTAACTATTAAGAAGTAGCTTAAATCTATGATGAAAAACATTAAAGGGGTATTAGAGGGATGTATGTATTCCAATGAGAGTGAAGATAGAATGATTCTGAATGTTTTTCATCGAAAGACAATAGTTGATGATGAATTTCAGGGACGAAATTTTATTTAGGGGGGAAGAATGTAACACCCCGATTTTTTTGAGAAAGGACCTATTTGAAAGAAAATAAAGTTTGGGTGATTTCAAAATAATTATAAGAGAGTAATCTTGAAGAGGAAATTTTATTGTGGAAGAGAAATAAGTTTTAAGGAATTAAAGTGATAATTTTTATAAAATAAGAAAATTAGACATGATGGAGGAAAGGACCAAATTGCAAGTTTGGAAAATTATTGTGGTTGAGAATGAAAATTAAGTAAAGTGTTGGAAAAGGCTTATTGGCTGGTAGGAGATAAGGAGGGATTCAATTGTGAATTATTTGTAAAGTTGGAGTGTAACTAAGGGAGTATTTAGAGAGGAAATAGAATGATTGGGGGGAAGAAATGTAGTTTTCCCCTAAGTGTTTTAAAAC
>QANZ01030227.1:10304-41629 GCA_003254925.1 Chamaecrista fasciculata | reverse complement strand
AATCATAAAAAATTGATTTTATATTTTGAAACTTATAAATATATGTCGTGTGGGTGTCGTACGAGTGTCGGACACGAACACGTATCTGACACAGCGACACGCTCTCAAAATGAAGTGTCTATACTTCATAGCACATTATGGAAAGATGAAAGTGACCTTCAACTTGGTTCATGGGACAAGACTTATATATGTGGTGTTAAAAAGTCAGTCAAGTTTAGTTAGTTCTGCTAATTTATTTATAATTTTATAGTGAAAAATACTCGAAGGCTTCCTCCATAATGGAGTCCGTATAATTACAAGTCGTTGCGCCTTCTGGAAGGATGAAAGTAACCTTTTTCTTTTTCTTTTTTTTTTTTAAAAAAGGATTAAAGTAACCTTTTAACTTGGTTCATGGGCAAGTACGGATGATAATTTATTTGGATATTTAAAGAATTTATACATATTCGTCTGAAAAATTATCTAGTATTCGTCGGATATCAGTTAAGGTATGAATAGTGAAAATAAAATATTTTTTGGATATTGGACGGAAACAGATATTATCCTCGAATACCCTATATCCGTCCGAAATGAACGGATAGTTAAGGTACCCGATATCCGATATCCTATTACTTATTGGGCCAAGGGCATATATTGCCATTTGGGCCCCCTAATTATTGGGCCTATTATCACTAGTCCCAACAAAAGAAGTGAAGTTCTGTCCCCATCAGTGGAGTCCCCTTCGAGGGCGTTCTCGATGCTAACTGTAGCCTTGTGGGCATTTTCGTCGTAGACGCCATGGGTTGGAGATCAAAGGGGATTAACCTGCTGCGACGTCCTCGGATCTGACTGCTTCCAACTCTTGTCGTTTCAGTTCCTTTGCTGACGTTGCACATCACTTCGCCTTCTTCACGTCAGCGCATTGTGGCCACGTGTCATGCCGTGATTGGCTGTCTTTCCACCATGATGGAGGAACGTGGACCGAGGGGGGCGCATTTAATGCGCCTCTTCGAATTTCGTGACGGTTTTTCAAAACCGCCAACTCTCCCTCTCCTTCCTCATTTCCACCATTTTCACTTTCCAGTTCTCCCTCTCCTCCTTATTCTCTCTGCGTTTTCAAGCATTCTTCTCCGAAACTGTGAGCTTGTGAAGATTTTGTTCAGTCTCGACGTCGTTCGCTTTGCTCCGGCAACTGTACTTGCCGCCGTCTGGTGAGTGTTTCAACATTGGTTTTGCCATTTGTTCGTGATTCTTGCATTTTCACTTGAGTTTTTACTCATCGCGTTCTTCGTGTTCTTCGCGTTCTTTGTAGTGTTCATCAAGATCTTCCCCAGTTTTTTCGAGGATTCCTCCTTTGATTCACCAGCACAATGGACTTCGATGAGTGTAAGTTTTCTAACCTCTCTGCTTCATCTTCATCATCTTCTTCATCTTTTGAATTCTTGTCTGAGTTTGGTGATCAACCGCAACCGCTGAAGATCATTTTTCCAAACGACCCCTTTTTTCTGAGGGTGTTTCCCCCATTTTTGCTAGTGAATGGAGCAAAGTCCTACATCAATTGGGTTATAACTGTCGTGTTTCCTCAGCTGCTGGAACTAATGCGAGAGCGCCTGGCATGTCAGCGCCCAATACTTCTGTGCCTAGCTCTTCGGCGCCGAGTCGTCAACGCCTGCTAGGTTTACTTTTTCCCCTATGGACAGGAGAGATGGTGATGCGGGGGCGTCCTAGTCCCGAGTTCCGGGAGATTTTTAAGAAGTGCCTGCTGACTTATCTTCGTCCACGTTTACGGAGATCCGTGACATGTTATCTCCTGCTGTGGAGTCGGCGTTCACAGATGAGGAGCCCTTGGTACCTGAGGAAGCGGGTGGCGCTGATGTCCCTGTTTGGGCGTCCATAGGGGACGACAATCCTCAGCAAACGATCTATGGTGAGGAGGTTAATTTCCAAGCTCACCTTGAGTGGTTTCTTTGTGGAAATTGTAAGTTAGCTAATGTTCCGATTTCATGGACCTTATTTCATGGACCAATTTCACTTTGGTACCATGTTCTTTCAAAAGTGACACTTTAGTACCATGTTCTTTACACCGTTAACACTTTGGTACCCTGTTATTTGGACCAATTTCACTTTTGTATCCTATTCTTTCACGATTTGTTACCCTGTTCTATCTTTTTTAGGGTACGAAAGTATTAACGGTGCAAAGAATATGATACCAAAGTGTCACTTTAAAAAGAACATAGTACCAAAGTGAAATCGGTGCATAAAACAAGGTACCAAAGTGTAATTTAAAGAGTTTTTTTTTTAAATCATGTAAGATACTTTTGCCCAAAGATATAAGTACGACCCAAGACTAATAAGAACTAATTAAGTTTTGATATGTATATATTATTGATTTGTGTGGTTTAAAAATATTTAGGTTAAAGGGTCATTTTGGTCCTATATGTATGCCTTAATGTTCATTTTGGTTCATATTATGTTTTAAAATGTTCAAATTAGTTCTAAATGTTGGCCAAATGTTTTATTTTGGTCCAAAACTTTCGAATATGACTTGTTTCATGTTCAAACGATTTGACCGATTTGGCCATGAAATGAGCAGTTTAGAGCTACGTATTGTTCTTAAAGAGTATTTTCTTTATCTAATTAGGGTCATCAGCAAACGAGGTCAAATCGGTCCTAAAAGTAAACTACTCATTTCATGGCCAAACGAGCAAAATGAAACATAATGGACCAAAATGAAGATTAATACATATATTTAGAACCAAAATGACTATTTGACCAAATATTTATTAGTTAGTTAAATGTTAGAAGACAGACTTTCTACCCCGGGAAAACAACCTTTCATTTTCTTTTTTAAATGACAAAACTAAATTTTGGAGTGTGTAGAAGACCAAGATTTTATTATACAAAAACAAATTTAAAATCATTAGAAGACGAAGACTTTGTTCTAAAAAAAAAAAGGACAGAGATAATTATCACTCAAAAAATTATTTGTAACTATTTTTTTTTTACAAGAATGAATATATTTTTTTATGTATCAATTATTAATTAGGACATAAATTTGTCATTATTAAGTTAAAAGTGTGTTACAAAATTCGAAAAGGCAGTATTTAATAATGTTTTATTTTCTTTAAAACAGAAAATTCCGTGAATCAAGCTCATAAAATTAAGGGGGGAAATTGAAAAAAGATATAGAAGAAAAAGCTCGAGTCTCCCTCCATATATAATAGAGTTCGTATAATCAGAAGTCATTGCATGTTATCTAGTAAGCATGTACACTGACACGGACACGGAATACGACACAGATATGGATACACTGACAAGTCAAATTTTTAAAATTACACGACACGACACGGCATATATTTAAATATAAATAATTAAAAACTTATCATTTTTGATAAAAATTTTAAAAATAATATTTATTCATAATATATGTCATATGTGTAATTATTTTCTATTGTTTATTATTTTAAAATCACAAAAAATTTATATTTTGAAACTTATGAATATGTGTCGCGTGGGTGTCGTACGAGTGTCGGACATGAACACGTATCTGACATAGCGACACGCTCTCAAAATGAAGTGTGTATGCTTCATAGCACATTATGGAAAGATGAAAGTGACCTTCAACTTGGTTCATGGGACAAGACTTATATATGTGGTGTTAAAAAGTCAGTCAAGTTTAGTTAGTTCTGCTAATTTATTTATAATTTTATAGTGAAAAATACTCGAAGGCTTCCTCCATAATGGAGTCCGTATAATTACAAGTCGTTGCGCCTTCTGGAAGGATGAAAGTAACCTTTTTCTTTTCTTTTTTTTTTTTAAAAAAGGATTAAAGTAACCTTTTAACTTGGTTCATGGGCAAGTACGGATGATAATTTATTTGGATATTTAAAGAATTTATACATATTCGTCTGAAAAATTATCTGGTATTCGTCGGATATCAGTTAAGGTATAAATAGTGAAAATAAAATATTTTTTGAATATTAGACAGAAACAGATATTACCTTCGAATACCCTATATCCGTCCGAAATGAACGGATAGTTAGGGTACCCGATATCCGATATCCTATTACTTATTTAATTTATATATTTTACATTTAATTTAATATTTTATATATGATTTTTTAAATTTAATATTTTGTATATATTTTTTATATAATTATTTTTTTGTTATTTTATATTTAACTTTTATATTAAAAAAATTTAAAATATAAATCAATAATAATTTCATTTATTTATTTTAGTTGATGGATACTGGATATCGAGTGCCGATATATCCAATTTATAAAATAGGATATCCTACCCAAATTCATATTTTTTTTTCGAATATTTCGATTACGCGTCGGTTACCGGATATCGGATAGGATACGGGTACAGATATTAATTTATTTATAATTTTATAGTGAATTTTTTTTTCAGTTTTTGATGATTATTTTTTCTATTGAAAATAATATTATTCAAGATATTTTTATATATTAAATCATTTTCAATGAGAATTCAAGAATGAATTTATCATTTTATAAAAAAGAATAACTATTTAGCTAGACTCTATTAAGTATGAACACTGACATGAATACGGGACACGACACAAACTCGGACTCACTGACACGCCATATTCTTAAAATTATATGACACGACACGACATATACTTTTATATATGAATAATTAAAAATCTATAAATTTTGATAAAAAATTTAAAAATTACAATATCTATTCATAATTGATGTCATATGTAATATTATTTTCTAGGTCAAAGCTCATTTTGATCCATTATCTTTGCTTCAAGGTTCATTTTAGTCCATTATCTTTTAGAATGTTCAAATTGGTCCATTATCTATGTAAGTTGGTTCAAAATAATCCTACTGTTACGTTCTGTCTCGTTTCTTTGTTATTTGATGACACGGCAGCTGACATAGCATTTTTTTCTCCCTCCTACATTTCCTTTTCACTATCCTAGCTAGCTAGTTTGTTTTGGTGATATGGCTTTTTTTCTTTTTAAAAAAATATATAAAAAAGCCCTAGACAACTTCGACTATGATTCTCCTCTCCTCCGAGTCCCCAACAACCCCCATACCTACATGTAATCAAAGAGAACGACAACGTGTGGTGGTTACTGGCGGTGAACAGTGGTACCGACGAATGGCGAAGCGTGGTAACGACAACAAAGAGCGGTAATGGTGATAGACGTTGTTGTGGCGAAGCGCTCGTGGTTACGATTTTATACTTTGCAAATCAATAGAGCATATACCTTCCTGAATCATATCATATATCACACAGATGGAAATTGGAAAGCATACCCAAATGTTCTCTCCCATTATCATTCGTTGTTGCCCTAACCACATACGCTTCGCTACAGAAACGCCCGTCGTCGTTACCGCTCTTTATTGTCGTTACCATTCTCCGGTATCACTGTTTGCCGCTGGTAACCACCACGCGTCGCAGTTCTCTTTGGTTACATGTGGGTATGGGGATAGTTGGAAACTTGGAGGAGAGGAAGAGTCGAAGTTCTTGGCGGGCTGAAGTTCATTTTTGGTTCTGCTATATAATTTTTTCTTAAAAAGAAAAAAAGAAAAGCCATGTCAGCTAAAAGAGTAAAAATAACATGTAGAAAAGAAACAAAGATACCATGCCATCTGCCACGTCATCAAATAACGGAGAAAGAGACGGAACCTAACGGTAGGTCTATTTTGAACCAAGTTGCATAGATAATGGATCAATTTGAACCTTTTTAAAAGATAATGGACTAAAATGAACCTTGAAGCAAAGATAATGGACCAAAATGAGTCTTTGACCTATTTTTTATTATTTGTCATGATAAAATCACAAAAAATTAATTGTATATTCTGAAACTTATGAATATGTGTTGGGTGTCGTATGGGAGTCAAACACGTCAAAATGAAGTGTTCATGATTCATAAGTTAGACTCAACTTAAATTGATAATTTTATAATAATTTCGAATATACAAGAATGTTATTGTTTCTGGATCATTGCTAAATCAATTTTATCGAATGTGGAGATCCCCTCCTTTCTTCCTCCACCGTAGCCCCCTTGTTTTCCTTCTTTTTCCTCTTTTCCTTTTCTTTTTTTCTTTCTTTTGCTTGACTTCCTCTTTTCTTCTTTTTCCTTTATTTCATTTTTAAAAGTTTTGTAGAAAACTATAGGGCGTGTTTGATTTTGTTTTAGAAAAATATTTTTTTGTTTTAAAAAACAAAAGGGTAAATTATACAAAAGGGCCATGTGGTTTGGCCCATTTTCAGATAGGGTCCCTGTGGTTTAAAAAGTGTCAAATTGGGGGCATGTGGTTTCCTCCGTTATCGAATAGGGTCCCAGGTGGTTTTTTCCATCTAAATTGATGGTGTGAAGTTCAAAGTGGACTATTTTGTAATTTAAGCATTTTTTTATTAAAACAATCTTAAAAAAGGACTATTTTGCAATTTGAACCAAAATGCAAATCCAAAAAAGAAAAAAATCCCTCTTCTTCTTCGCTACAAGCCTACAACACTCATCACTCACACTCTCCAAAATCGCAGGCCCACTCGGATGCGCGATCCAAAAGATCGAGTTCCAATCTTTGATACCAATGGGAGTAAATGCCTCCACAAGGCTTTTTTCTATGTTCTTCGAGATGATTTCAAGAACGTCGTTGAGCAAATGGAAGGTGAGTCCCACTTCCTGGAGATGGTCGTCGATTGCGCCGTTGGAGTCCGGGAGGATGGTCTGCGCCACCGAGACAAGTTGGAAGATGGGACGCTCCACGGCGGTGTCAGGATCGGCGCCGATGATCATGGCGGCGGTGCCGTCTCCGAAGAGAGCCTGGTTGATGAGGGAGTCGAGGTGGGTGTCGGAAGGGCCGCGGAAAGTGACGGCAGTGATCTCGGAACGAACGACGAGAACACGCGCGTTTTTGTTGTTCTCGGCGAGGCGGAGGACGGTGCCCCCGGCTAGGGGTGGCAATCTCAACCCATTACCCACCAACCCACCACAAAATTAACCAACCCAACCCATTTAGATAATCGGTCAAGATGGGTTGGGTCCAAAATTGACCCATTAATATTTGAGTTGGGTTGGGTAAAACCCATGGGTTACCCAACCCAACCCAAATGTGTATCAAAACTACGTAGTTTTATAAAAAGGGTGAATATGCAATTTCATAAATTTTTGCAAAAATTACAAAATGCCCCCAAAAAATTTCAAAATTTACAAAAACGTCCCTAAACCATAATATTTGAGGACTAAAATGAAAATTATAAAAAAAAAATTTGGACCAAAATTGTAATTTTGAAAAATATTGGAAAAAGGATAAAATTACAAATTAGTCCTAAATTTGGAAAAAAGTGCATTTTACTCCCACCAAACTGTGAGTTGAGTTGAAGGAAGATGAATTTTGCAATTTTTTGCAAAAATTACATAATGACCCTAAATATTTTCAAAATTTACAAAAAGTCCCTAAATCATGATATTTGAGGACTAAAATGAAATTTTTTAAAAATAATTGGGGTCAAAATGTAATTTTTAGAAATATGAAAAAGGTTGAATTTGAAAAATCTGAAAAAAGAATACTATTTAGTCCTAAATTTGAATATATTAAAAATTATTTTAATTAATTAGTTTATAAATAAAATAATATAAATACTTTAAGATGAGTTCATGGTTGGGTTGTGTCAATCCTTAATTTTATGGGTCATGAGCCACCCATGACCCATTTATAAAATATAAATGGGTCAATGACCCATTTGCGACCCAACCATTTATAACCCAACCCAACCATTTGCCACCCCTACCCCCAGCGAAACAGCCTTGTTGGTACATCATGAGACGCTTGACGGAGGGACGGAGACCGAGGAGCTTGGTGAGCTGGTAATCGGCGCCGAAAGTGGTACAAAAGACTAAGTGAGTGATTTTGGACTTAGGCTGACTCCATTGTAGACTAAGTGGGTGACGAAGTGTTGTAGGCTTGTAGCGAAGAAGAAGAGAGGTTTTTTCTTTTTTGGATTTGCATTTTGGTTCAAATTGCAAAATAGTTCTTTTTTAAGTTTGTTTTAATAAAAAAAATGCTTAAATTACAAAACAGTTCACTTTGAACTTCACACTGTCAATTTAGATGGAAAAAACCACCTGAGACCCTATTTGCTAACGGAGGAAACCACATGCCCCCAATTTAATACTTTTTAAACCACAGGGACCCTGTCTGAAAATGGGCCAAACCACATGGCCCTTTTGTGTAATTTACCCAAAACAAAAAATACACTTTGTTTGTTATTTTCAAAACCAAAAAAACAGTTTTGAAAAACAAAATCAAACACGCCTATGTTTCTTCTCCCTTATATTTCTAATTCATTCATTTAAACTTCTTTGACCCCACTTTCTATTAAAATACACCTCCTTCATGATTTAAATCACTTTCTTGCCTCTCTCTCATACTTTCACATGCAATTACCTAAAGTTACGATAACTTTTAGATCTTTTAGTTTAGTCCTTCCTCCTTAGGGATGACAATTTCTTAAAATAGTTAGGGTGCCCGCCCGTATCAGTTCGAAAAAATTATCTGATATCCGTTGGATATCGGATATTGGATAGGATACGAATAGTGAAAATTAAATATTTTTCGGATATTGGGCGGATACGGATATTACCCTCAAATACCCTATATCCGTCCGAAATGAATGGATAGTTAGGGTACCCGATATTCGATATCCTATTACTTATTTAACTTTTATATTTTACATTCAATTTAATATTTTATATATAATTATTTAAATTTAGTTAATTATATTTATACATATTTTTATATAATCATTTTTTAGCTATATTATATTCAATTTTTTTATATTAAAAAATAAATTTAAAATATAAATAAATAACAATTTCATTTATTTATTAGTTGGTGGATAATGGATATCAGGTACCCAGTATATCCGATTTATAAAATAGGATATCCTATCCTATATTCATATTTTTTTGGATATTTTGGGTACCCGTCGGATACCGAATATCGGATAGGGTGCGGATACGGATATTAATTTATCGGATACGGATAGGGTACGAATATTGAATAGGATGAACGGATACTGATACAGATAATGACAAAATTACCGGATACCCTATCCGTTGCCATCCCTCCTCCTTCTAATGACTCTAATTTTTTTATTTACTTACACTTTGGACCTCTTCCTATATATTATAATTATCTATTACTTTTATTCTCTATATTTCATTTTCTTCTCTCAATGTCCAAATTAAAGCATTTAATTAACCCTTTCTAACAAACACACATTTTTACAATATTTTAGTTCTCACAAATATTTAATTAAAATCCTATCCAGGATGTTACAAAAATGGTTGTAGCAAAAGATGAAGTTGAATTATGATACATATGTCATCCTCAGTTTAGGCTTTCAAATAGTGCTGTGTTGGAGTATATAATTGGTTTTCAATCCCATCTTACCATTATTCAAAATTCAAAAACCAATCTTTTATATTGATATCTTCTAGAAAATAAGTACAATTAAGAAGGAACTTTAATAGACATACAATGTCAAATAGATTGTCAAGAAGAAAACAAAAAGGAAAAAAAAAGTAAATAATATGTACAATTTGATTTAACAACAATTAATTCATCAAGTAGTCCGTCCACCATTTTGCACAACATTGCCATGAGTTTTTTCAATGACACCACAACATCTGTCATATTAACTCTGGCCTCAGGTAAATCGGTGCAACAACTCAAGGCTAAGTCGAATATCGAAGACAAATGTGGGATGATATTACCAATATTTTGGTTGTCTCCTTGCAATAAATGGGCATCCAAAATATTGATTATTGAATGTGGCATGGAGTTGCTAACCCAATCTTTCAAACTAAGACCTTCAACGAACACGTCATCTGTAGGCTTCTTCCTTGTAAACATTTCCATCAACAAAATGCCATAACTATACACGTCTCCTTTAATAGAAACTATTCATCTCGATCCATACTCTACATATGTCAATTAAATGTAGTAAAATAGTCATCATATTGCAAGTCAAAGGATAAAAAATTTTACAACTCATCGGTAGAACATAAAGAGAACAAAATTTGAAAAAGTATAACTAGGTTATTAAACATTACCTGGTGCCATATAGCCAAGTGTAGCAAGAGTTTTAGTATAAATCTCAAACTGGCCTCCACCTAATAGTTTGGAAATGCCAAAGTCACTTAGATGGGCCACCATATCTTGGTCTAGCAGAACATTGCTTGGTTTTACATCACAATGAACCACTGGTGTAGAAGAACCATGATGAAGATACTCTAATGCAGATGCCACATCAATCATTATATTTAGCCTTTGCATGGTGCTTAAGGAATAATTATGAGAATACAACCATTTCTCAAGACTCCCATTTGGCATAAACTCCATTATAAGAGATTTAAAGTCAACATTTGAACAACTGCTAATGATCTTAACAAGATTTCGGTGACGCAAATTGCATATAGCAGCACATTCTACATCAAAACTTCTGAATGCTTCTTCAAAGTCCAAGTTAAATATTTTAACTGCAACCATCTTTCCATTTGAAAGAATTCCTTTGTACACTGATCCAAAACTACCATTGCCAATAAAGTTACTCTCGTTGAATCCATCAGTTGCTTGTAGAAGTTCATAGTACGATATCCTAGTTGGTATCTCCAAATTGAACAAATCCATATTGGTTGAATTACGAGCATGATCTCTCTTGTACTTTAGAAAGATTATGCATGACGCAACCAAAATGACTGCTACAATAATGGGCAACAAGCATTTGATCAAAATCATACCTTTTCTTGATCTTTGGTTGTTTCCTATTTCACATGACTTGACTTGTAGTTGAGGCTTCCCACAAAGATCTTCATTCTTCATAAAAGATTGAGCTGTAAAATCTTGGAAAGGCCCACCATTTGGAATTTCTCCGTGTAGTAAATTGTAGGAAAGATTAAGGTATTTAAGTTGGACAAGTGACTCTAAAGACTTTGGAATCACACCAGACAAATAATTTTGGGAAAGATCCAAGAGCTCCAAACTTTTCAGGTTGCCAAGTGATTCGGGAATCAGCCCTTGAATTTTGTTATGTGCAAAAGATAGGTTTTGCAAAGTTTGCAAGCTACCTGTGGTAGTAGGAATGTTTCCTGAAATTTGATTTTTGGATAAGTCCAACCATATAATGGCTCTCAAGTTGAAAATTTCAAGTGGGATTGTTCCACTCAAAGTGTTGGAGGATAAGTCCAACTCCAAGATATCTTTGAGATTCCAAAGTGTGGAAGGTATTTGAGAAGTCAAATTGTTGGAGGTCATGTTCAACTTTCGCAAAGAAGTAAGATTCCCAAAGCACATTGGAATGGATCCCACAAGCATGTTATGCTCTAGACTCAACTCACTCAAACCTTTAATATGGCAGAGTTCATGTATAATGGAGCCTTGTATGCTATTGTAACCAAGATTCAAATATTGAAGGCCTTGCATTTTGTTCATTGTGGCTGGAAGGAATCCACTGAAATCATTGTCATATAGACTTAATTCGAATAAGTTGGTTAAATTTCCAAGTTCTTCTGGAATAGATCCACTAAATTCATTCCAATCTAGCAGTAACATATTGAGTTTAGAAGCATTGGATAAGCTTGGTGGGAGTGTTCCACTGAATTCATTTTCACTTAATCCCAAAAGTGTGAGGTTGGGAAAGACATTTCCTATATCTGATGGGAGAAGGCCAGAAATGGAATTAGATTCGAGAAACAACTTTTTTATTGAGGAAATGTTGAAAATATCTGAAGGAATAGGTCCAGTGAGATTGTTAAATGCCAAACTAAACTCCTCAAGTTTTTTGAGGTTGCCTATCTCCTTGGGTATAAAACCTGAAAACAATATATATTTGATGGATCATAACATTTGCAATTAAGAGGAAACTGCACAATCTTATTTACTGAAAGTTTTCATCTTCTTTTTTTGGTTATGTTAATTAATCCATCACCAATATTATATAAAGAAATTATTCAGAAAAGATTATTCATATGTATTCAAGCAAAGGAAGTTGATGGCACATCTCTGGCGACAGAGTACCGTGTAAGTAATTTTGGCCAAGGTCGAGCAATCTTAAAGAATGAATGTTGAAAATAGAATATGGAATTTCACCTACACAAAAATAAAGAGATCAGTTTTATACAGGCACGGTAAGTAAATCAATTTTGAATTGTAGTGTTATAAATATTGAGATTGTTGTTGTCAAAATTGAGAGTTAAATCATAAAATCGGGATTTTATCTACTAGAATATTATTAAATCGGTCATAAAATTGCATATCGTTGAAATCGAGTCAAACTCAGTCAAACACGAGCAAAATCAGGCAAAAGTATTCGATTTTAAAATTTAAAACTAGATTTTGAGAACCATAACTCTTGTACAAAAAAAAGGAATACACAATTAAATTAACGAAGTTTTTTAAAAATATTTTCTTCATACTCGTCTCCAACATCATCATCATCTTCATCTATCATATTCTTTATTATCATCTTCTCCACCATCTTCCTTGTTTATCATCACTATCACCACAATTGGTGTGTTTTTTTCAATTTTTATGTTATGTTGTATTGTTAATTCGCTATGATGACATTAATATTAGACATTTAAACTTATTTTGATTAATGAGAGTTGAATTTAGGAGAATTATAAAGATTTTGATGCATTTAAATTAATTAGTGAAAAATATATTATCTTAAAAAATTTATTATTTGTATTTAGATAAACTCATGATTTTATGATCTGAGTTTATATTCTCTATCCGATTTTTCTTAAACTCCTGATAGACAACTATGATTGATGAGACATCTATATTATGGTAGATAAAACTGTTTCACGTGCATTTTAACCCCCCACCAAAATTGACTATTATATTATGGGCAAAACTTATATCAAGTTCCTTATATCCTTGCTATCAAGTTTTTCAATCAACATTTGACACATGACAAAAATTTTATATATGACCAATCATGATAGAAAGAGAATATTAAACACCACTTTTTACATGACCAATCATTGAAGAGAGAGACTCTATTTAAAACTTGTGATTGGAGGAACTTGATAGCGGGGATATAAGGAACTTGATATAAGTATTTTCCTTATATTATACTTCAATTTTTAAGTTTTTTTTTAATATATTATACTTCAATTTTTAAGTTTTTTTTTAAATATATGAAGAAATATCTTGTAATTTTTTTAAAGGGAAATTTTAAATAAGACAAAAGCACTTTTTTGTCCCCAAATTTTACTTCAGTTTTCAATTTCATCATTGATGTTTGGCTACTGTCAATTTTGTCCACAAAAATTTATATTTGAATTAAGATTTGAGTTTTTTTCTACCAATTTTACATTATAATATGTCATTACAGACCTAAAATCTATCATTAAATATTTGACTAAAGTTAGAGCAAATAATAAAATTGATCAAAATTTGAAATTTTGAGGATAAAATTGACAATAAAAAAACATTGAGGATATATTAAAAATTGATGTAAGATTTGAAAGACGAAAATGGTGCTTTTACCTAACAATAATGTGATTACTTTGCCTTATTTTAATTTGTCTATATTTTTTTCTTTCTTTAATAATCTTTTTATTTTATACTTTGCTTCTTTTCTTATGCTTCTCTTATGACAAAATGATTTGTTGCTTTTTATTATAAGCACCAATAGACTAATCAAACCTATTAATAATTGTAATCATTTTAAAATTCCGATTTATAAATATATATATATACTCGAGCAAAACATAAAAAGAAAAATAGACTATATATATATATATATTTAGAAAACACAAGAACTATATATGCATATGTATATATTGACAGACAATTGGATATCCTTGGAATCTTGAAATTTCGTAAAATAAATATTTGATATTGTTCATTAACTTTTGAAGTTTTTATCATTTAACTAGATAGAATTGTAAAACCATGCCAAGTGAACAATAAAAGATAGGAGAAGAGATTGACTTACCTTCCAAGTTGTTCTCAGAAAGATATAAGAATTGGAGTTGTGTCAAATTTCCTATGTCACTTGGTATTTTCCCTTTGAATCCATTCTTAGATAATGCCAAAAACCTCAATTCTTTGCATCCATGCCATGTAGAGGGCATTCCACCAGAAAGGTTATTGTCATATAAATTAAGCTTTTCAAGTTTGGATATTACACCACATATAGTTGATGGGATATTTCCGGACAAGTGATTTGAAGCAATAACTATTTGCTGTAGCTTTGAAATATTAAATATTGAAGATGGTATTGAGCCTCAAAGTTGATTGGTTATATATCATATCAGCTAGCCAAATTAAATCACAAAATACATACAATAATGGAAATCAAGAAATAAATAAATAAATAAATCATCATATCAATTGATTGGTTGTATATCATATCAGCTAGCCAAATTAATAGACATGTCAAAAGTAAAATCAAATATAAAAACAACTACTAATAATCATTTTTGGCATGCAAACATACCTGACAATGTGTTGGAAGATAACCTTAAGAATTCAAGTGAAGATAAGTTGGAAATTGTTTTGGGTATAACTCCTGAAAGCTTATTAAATGCAAGTCCTAAAATCTTCAAGCGATTGAGTCTTGCAATTTCCTCTGGTATGCTCCCCTCAATAAGATTATCACTCAAATCAAAGGTCTCCAACCTTGATAGTTTGAATAGAGATAAAGGAAGAATTCCAATGAAACTATTATTACGAAGACTCAAATGTTGAAGCATGGATAAATCTCCTATCCATGTGGGAATTTTTTCATCAAATTCATTGTAGCTCAAATTGAGTAGTTTCAACCTACGCAATTGAACTAACTCTTTGGGTAATTGACCATGGAAATTGTTGTTACCCAAATCAAGTTCAACAAGAAATGAGAGATTTCCCAAATGTGGAGATATGTTGCCTGTGAGACCCATGTTACTAAGATTCAAAGAATGGACTCTTCCATTGTGGGTATTGCAAGTGACACCATACCAATTGCAAGGAGAAGAAGAAGAAGAAGAAGAAGAAGAAAAAAGAGACCAATTGGCTAAGAAATTGTAAGGATCAGAGTAAACAGAGGATTTGAAAGCAAGAAGAGCAGATTTGTCAGTGATGATGTCTGTTTTACTCAAAGCTATGAAGGCCATGAAGGAATGAAGTAACAGCATCAAAAGAGAGAAACGAATAGTTTTGCCCATCTTTAATTATTAGCTATCAAACATATTCGACTGCTCCAAATATATAGGACCCAAGGCTAGTGGCTAAATGTCAAAAGCCTGATTCTTATAATTAGAGTTGGCTTCAACATGAAAGACCATGCAAGTCAATGGTCAAATGAAGGCTGCATCTTGTCAATTACGTGCCAAGACTTTAACTTTAGAGTAAATTATAGTAATTTCTTCAGGTCTGATTAAATTATAATTAATAGCTCTTTTCATTTTACTTTAAAAGCTATGATTTCTTTTTCTTTTTTTTTTTTTTTGTAAATTTATGTAATAAACAAACAGTGTATTTTTTTTTCTTTTACAATAGCTTTTATAAACTTACATGATTACATAACTAAATACTAAGAATTTATAAGTATATGGATTGATTAAAAAAATTATAGGGACTGAATTAAGAACTTGAGTAAATTATGTGGATGAATTGATTAATTTTTCTTAAAAAACAATTTGTAGCGCAATAAAAGAAGTGTTATAAACTTATAATTATATAAGTCTAATATTCTATTCTCTACGAGCATTAATAACAAGAACATTAGGAAAAAAAACTATGATATAATTCAATCAAAGTTTTTTTTCCCTAATGTTCTTGTTATTAATTAGCACTCCCAATCCTCTAGAGAGAGAAGCAAAAGCTCTTCGTCTCCATATCCAAGTTTGCAAAGGGGGGAGTTGCAGTATATCTGCAACTCCTGCATACTCCTCTTTTCTTTGCTTTCTTTTTTTAGTTAAATAAATTCATATCTGATTTAGTCCCCCTTGTTTGGTGGTGATTTTTTCAGATCTGGTGGTGTCCTCGTAGTATGGTGTTATTTTATTTTTCCCTTGTGGTATATTCCTCCTTTGTGGTGGTGTTTTTATTTCTCTTTTCAGATCTGGCTTAGCCCCTTTGTGGGTGGCTCTCTGACTTCCAGATTTAGTCCCTGTACTTCTCTGATGATGAAGTCGATGACATCTACATTTGATTTGGTGATTTCTCTTCTGACCAACAGTAAGCATGAGTGTAAACGCCTTGTTGACAGCACATTTTGTGATGTTTTTCATCCTAAGGTTATCTCCTCTATAGAATCAGTTTATGCGCTCTTATACGCTCATTTCTGCCCAAAGTTCAACAATGTTTATGTTTTATGCTTATATTGTTGTCTCAGTTTTGAAGTTTCTAAACATTTGTAAGTGTTGTTTGACTTTTATTTAATATTGTTTTATGAATATTTATAAAAAAAACTATGATATAATTAGGTTTAACTAATTTTATTTTTGTAATTAAAATTCTATTTATTAAGTAATAGCAAGATTTTCAGGCCAAAAAAAAAAGTAATAGCGAGGTTTCATGTCCTAACAAACAAAAATGATAATTAGATTGATTTAATCTATATATATATAAAGCATTCTAATTCAGGCAAAAAAAATATATAAAGCATTCTAATTAATAAAATTTATAATTACTTTTAAAAATTACATTCTCTATAAAGTATAAATTAAAGCTAATGGAAACTGCTAGTTATTAATAAAAAAATTAAATTGTGCATCCCAACTTGGAGAATATTTAGAATTGTTTTTTTTTAATTATTAATTATTATTGGTTATGATGTTTATTAAATATTACATAAACCGATCTTAATTTTTATTTGCATCATTAATTAGTGGTTAACAGATAAAATTGTATTGTTATTTAAATATTGACTCAATAACAAAATTAAATCTGGAGAGATAAATTGAAATTTGAGATAAAATAGAAGGACTGAAATTTGTAATTCATTGTGCTGAGCTGTTTTCCTTTATTCATTTCATTGTGTAGAAGCTTGTAGAATATGGACAGGTGGAATCCCTCATCGTGTATATATATTCTTCGATCATATTCAATACATTAATAAGCTGCATTTTATACAATTTCATCCTTTTGCCTCATTATCTTACAATTAATAATTCATATAAGTGGTCCATTATTATTGACTCGGAGAAATGTTCTGAAGCTTTAATTTCTACTCAGTCAAATTTCTAATTTAAGATCTCATGTCATTTGTTGACTTCTTCTCCTTGTAAATATTTCTATTAGCATAATATCATAACTATTCACATCTCCTTAACTTCATTGAAAAATCTCCTCTTGATTTTCCATATACTCTATAATACGAAAATCGAATGGAGTAAAATTAGTTCTTAAGTCGAAAATAACCCAGTTTTGTTGCTGAAGTTTATTGGTATAAGTTATCAATAGAAATTAAATCTTCTGATTCTGAACTCCAAATAGGCAAATATATATGTAGTAGAGAGTTGAAAAGTCTAAGCTTTTTGTAGAGAATATGCATGTCGAATGTACACCTAGGAAAACAAAATTAATTAATTAGATAATGATCATTTTATTGTCACCTAGTATAATATATATATAGTCAAGCTTAAGAAAAGTCTTGTTATAAATTTTCAAATGCCTTTCACCTAATTAATTTGAAATCCATGTTTGTTAAATCACAAGCATTATCTCTCTTACGTTTTAGAAAGACTATGCACGAAACTACCAACTTGATTGTCAACGTGATGGGTACTAAACATTTGACCCAAAGCATTTTTTTTATTTCTCATAGGTATCCTCCAATAGAGGTAATCATATTTGAGGTATTGTCGGGCTTTAAATATGGACACCTCTCCCTACTTAGATTGGAACTTGGGTTCACTAGGTTGTGAGATACTAGCCCCATCCGCTAGACCTAACCTGTTGGTATAAAAACACTTTTTAAGATGACTTCTAGTCATAATACGTGGATGAAATTACATATGGTTGGGACTTGCCACAAATATTTTTATCATACAAGTGATTCAGTTGTAAGCTTTTGAAAGGATAAACGCTTTTCAATTAAAAAAAGTGACTCAAACTATCTTCTCTTATCATACATCTATTCCCCTGATATTGAAAGTCAAGGAAGCACTAGCGTGATAAACTTTTTCTTTTTTAGCCAACATTAGTGTATTACCAACTTGTCTATCTATATTTGATATAATCTAAATAAACTTCAAACCGAACAGACCCATGCTCATATATAGATTTGTTTGGATTTATGGAGGGGAAAGGGAGGGAGGAGATTGGAGGGGGAGTGAAGGGGAGAGGAGGGAGGATTAAATCATGATAATAGTGTAAGTTTACTAATTTACCATCTTTTATCATTGTATAAAAAAAAACTTAGGCAAAAGCATTAATATTGTCCCCAAATTTTATACTAATTGTTAATTTCAACTCCAATCTTTTTTTACCGTTAATTTCGTCTTCAATGTTTCATATTTTTATCTTCTTTATCCTTTGCTTTTACTTTAGTCAAATACTAACGCAGAATCTATGTGATTAATGATATATAATGTAAAATTGATAGAAAAAGAAAGTCAAATTCTAACTTAGATTGAAAAGCATGATGCAATATGTCATTAATTTATTGAAAGAAGTTAGTCAAAGAATAAAATTGACCAAAATATAAAATATTGGTGATAAAATTGAAAACAAAATGATATTGAGGACAAAATTGACAGTTGGTGTACAAATTTGGGATAAAATTAATATTTGCCAAAAACTTATTTAATTTGTTGGAGGGAACCAGGATAAGCTTACGGATTTTTTTTATTTTTTTTGGAAAGTAATTAATGACGCAGCTTTTTGATGACGCAGGTTTTTTGAAAAAAATAAAAACTTATTACAAGACTAAAAAATCAAACATAGTTGTATGCCTGTACAGCTGTACTGCTATCAGGTTCGAATAAACACAAATAATCACACAACACGGGCAGCAAACAAGGATTTTACAGGGCAATTTAGTCATTTGGTTTCATAAATCCCCAAAATACTCCAAATTGGGGTATTTTAAAATTATGAAGGATAAGGATATTGGGAGATTAATCTTAATCCCTCCCTATCCTCCTCCCTAATCCCAAACAAGGAGAAATTTCTAATATCTCCTCCCTCCCCTCTCCTTCTCCCCCAAAATATTCAATCCAAACAAAGCCTTAATAAAATGCCTTTTATTGATAGGCAAGACAGAGGCTAAATGGAGGAGGATATGATGTTTGATAAGATGCAGTCTCATAGATGGGTTTTGAAAGAAAGGTTGTCTTAATTCTAGAAGCAGTGGAAATGCTTAAAACCATAGATATTAACAGAGTTGTGAAAATCGGACCGGACTGGCCGGTTGGACTGGTTGAACTGTGAACCGGTCAGTGGTCCAGTCCGAGTTGAGTACAAAACGGGATAGAACAAGAACCGCCTGAATTGGTCAAAAGTCGGGAAAACCGCCTTAAACCGACCAATTTTGAGGTTGAACCGGTTCAAGCTTTTTGTGCAATTTTTATTTGTTTTTACTTTTTCTTGATTAAAATGATGATATTCTAAAGGAACTTTTTTTCTCAATACGTCTAGACTCAAAATAATACACTATTTGATAGCTTTTACTTCAAAATTTGATTTTTTATTCTCCTAATTGTTACTTTCTTACTCAATCAAGTTTAAATTTTTAAGAGTTTATTATATATTTTTTATCATATTAAACTAAATAATTTATTTCTTTTATTTAATTATTAACGGTCCGACCATGGTTGAACCCCGGTTGAACCATTGAACCTTGAACCGCTGCTTCGTCCAGTTTAATGGCCGGTCCGGTTTTAATAACGTTGGATATTAACAATAACAATAGTAAACCGAGCATTGAAAATTATAATGTTTGATGAATGAAAATTTTTGGTAGCAAATAATGACAGGCTTCAGCGTTTTAACTTCACTGGAGATTTGCATAAAATGTAATGCACCTAATGAGGATGTACTTCATCTAACCCAAGATTTCTCTAAAGCTAAAGTGATATGGCATATATATATATTGTCTACCTTTCTTTTTATCTGAGTTAGATTTAAAAGCTTATTTCTTTTATCATTCTCACTATTGGACTTTAGAACAGAGAGAATACAGGACTTTTCATTGCCATGACATTGTGGATGGTATGGAAGGGTAGAGATTAAAAATATATATATATTTAAAATTTCTTAGTAGAATATTGAACACACTTCAACTTATTTGCAAAAGTTCCTGTTGGACCACGAAATATTTGAAGCAGAGGTAAGTCTTGTGTTATTTCTTTGAAGCTTAAATCAGTAAAAAGATGAAATGAACCACATAAGGAAATTCTATGATCAAGTTTTCTTATATAATCAGTTTAATAATGTCATTCAATTTACTTATACAAGTTTGATTAATGGGTTTTGTAAAGAAAGTAGAATTCAATTCATGATGATATTGGGTTGTTCAAGAAAATGATTAGGCTCGGCATTAAGCCTCTTATAATTACTTTATGGGACTTTAATTAATAGTTTGTGTCGAACAGGACATGTTGATAATGCACTTAAGCTACAACAAGAAATGATCATATAGAATATCTCAAATATAACAGGGTTTTAGTGTTTCAAGTGAACTAGAGATTGACATCGATCAATTATGGGACACGTAATGGGTGATGTAGATAATCTTATTAGCTAATTAATCTAATAATTCTTTTTTAATCAGGATTAATTAGTAAGTTAATTAGTTTGATTGTTCTCACTCTTGGAATAGAGAACATAAAGAGGACCAATCATTACTGTTGCAACATTTCAAATGACATGGAAGGATAAAAAAAAAATTATAACTACTTAACATGGTGAAAATGCTTACCAGAATTTGTTGGAGTTCACAAGTTAGTTGAACACTTGAAGTCATTTCAGCTCATTTTTCAAAATTCCTGGTTGACTAGCATAGTTGGAGTATTTGAAACACATGTGAGATGTACGTTGTTTTTTTTTTTTTTGGGCCTATATCAGTAAAATGTATGAATGACAAGATTTAGGAAATTTTTCACCAAGTACTCATGTTAGATTCATACTGTCATGATGCCATTAGTATACTTTTCTCATCATATTTTAGGCTTATCAAATGCATGTTTCAAAGCTTATCAGGAGCATGCCAAAGTACCATTATTGTGTTACACTTGGTTGCTAATATGTTAAAATATACTTAAAGTGCAGTTAGTTTTTCGTCCTTCCATACGTGTTGAAGTGACAATTTCACCAAGACCACGTATAAGATTGAAGGCAAAACTAGAAAACAAGAATGGTCTTTTCTTGTTCCTGAATAGCAATTTAGGTGAAATTTCCAGCCTAAGTCGTTCATCAAAATGGTTGCAGCTGAAGATAAAGTTAATTTCAGATAGTGTTGTGTTGGAGTGGTTGGTTTTCAAGACGGTCTTGTCATAGTTGAAAGTTCAAAAACCAAACTAACTAATTTGATAATGAAATCTTCTAGAAAATGAGTAGATGAAGGCACTTTATTAGGCATACATCTTAACAAATTGATGTTCAAAGAGAAGATAAAAAGTAGGTAAAAGATAAAATGAGTACAATTTGATTTAACAACTATTCATCAAGTAGTGCTTCTACCATTTTGCACAAACATGGCCTTGATTTTTTTGAATGACACCACAACATTTGTCATACTAATTCTGGACTCAGGTGAATTGGTGCAACAATTCAAGGCTAAGTCAAAAATCAAAGACAAATGTGGCATGATATTACCAATAATTTGGTTGTTTCCTTGCAATAAATTGGCATCCAAAATATTGATTACTGAATTTGGCATGGAGTTGCTAACCCAATCTTTCAAACTAAGACCTTCAGCAAACAAGTCATCTGTAGGCTTCTTTCTTGTAAATATTTCCATCAGCATGATGCCATAACTATACACATCACCTTTCGTGGAAACAATTCCTCCCGATCCATACTCTAAACACGTCAAACAATTGTAAAATAGTCAATATGTTTTAAGATAAAGGATTAAAAGTTTTATAGTTTATCAGTAGTACAATGAGAAAAACAACATGCATAAAATAGAATATAACAAGGTTATTAAACACCACCTGGTGCCATATAGCCAAGCGTAGCAAGAGTCTTGGTATAAATCTCAAACTGACCTCCACTTAATAGTTTAGAAATGCCAAAGTCACCTAGATGAGCCACCATATCTTCATCCAACAAAACATTGCTTGGTTTTACATCACAGTGAAGCACTAGTGTAGAAGAACCATGATGAAGATACTCCAATGCAGATGCCACATCGATCATTATATTCAGCCTTTGCAAGAAATCTAAGCAATAATTATGAGAATACAACCATCTCTCAAGACTGCCATTGGGCATAAATTCCATTATGAGAGATTTAAAATCAACATTTGCACAGCTGCTAATGATCTTGACAAGATTACGGTGACGTAAATTGCATATAGCAGTGCATTCGGTATCGAAGCTCCTTAACGCTTCTTCCAATGCTAAGTTAAATACTTTAACTGCAATTACCTTTCCATTTGAAAGAATCCCTTTGTATACTGAGCCAAAACTGCCCTTGCCAAGAAAATTACTTTCGTTGAATCCATTTGTTGCTTGTTGGAGTTCATAATAGGATATCCTAATTTGTGTCCCCAAGTTTAACAAATCTTTGTTGGTTGAATCACTAGCATGATCTCTCCTACATTTTAGAATGACAATGCACAGAGCAATCAAAATGAATACCACGATGATGGGCAAAAAGCATTTGATCAAAAGCACTTTTTTTCTTAAAAGATTGTGCTGTGAGATTTCTGAATGGCCCACCATTTGGAATTTCTCCTTGTAGTAAATTGTAGGAAAGATTAAGGTAATGAAGTTGGACAAGTGACTCTAGAGATTTTGGAATCACACCAGACAAATGATTTTGGGAAAGATCCAAGAACTCTAGGCTTTTCATGTTGCCAAGTGTTTCAGGAATAGGCCCTTGCAATGTGTTATGTGCCAAAGACAGGTTTTGCAAAGTTTGCAAGCTACCTATTGTTGCAGGTATGTTTCCTGAAATTTGATTTCCTGACAAGTCCAACAATATAAGGGCTCTCAAGTTTGAAACTTCAAATGGAATTGTTCCATTCAATGCATTGGAAGATAAGTCCAATCGCAAGATATCTTGTAGACTCCAAAGAGAAGTGGGAATTTGAGAAATGAATTTGTTAGAACCAAAGTACAAATTTCTCAAAGAAGAAAGATTCCCAAAGCAGCTTGGAACCAATCCCGTAAATATGTTATGCTCTATATTGAGGTCACTCAATCTTTTGAGTTGGCAAAACTCATCAACGGCGCCTTGAAAATTGTTGTAACCAAGATCCAAATGTTGAAGACCTTGCAACTTGTTCATTGTAGTTGGAAGGATTCCATTCAAATCATTGTTATTCAATTTTAAAAGGTATAAGTTGGTTAAATTTCCAAGTTCTTCAGGAATAACTTCGCTAAATTCATTCCAATGTAGAGCTAAAATATTGAGCTTAGGATCGTGAGGAGAGGAAAAAATGTCTCTTCCCCTTCCGTCTCTTCCTCTTCTCTGCCTCCCCCCATCTCAACCATCGCCAACCCTAATTCCNTATATATATATATATATATATATATTTTGGCCTGAAGGCCAATCGTATATAGCTGTATGAAATTCACTCATATTTATTATCTTAATTAATAGATTAATTGAATTGACTTCTAATATTTTAAGAACACAGACTTTAAAGAATTTTGAGATTCTAGAATGAATTTAAACTAGATTGAAGTGAATCGAAAAATTGATACTTGTTAAATGTTAATACGATTGTAAACTGGATTTTAGGACCCCCAATGATAAAATGAGAAAAAAAAGTATCCAATTATTTAAAAATTGATCAGATCAGACATGATATTTTTTCTCCTTTTGCATAAGTTACGTAAATAAAAGAATCAGTGTCTCAGCACCTATACAGCATTTTTGTTTAAGCCTATGAGACACAATTACGTGATCGACACCAAAAATAGAAAAAAAATCAACTATTTTCTTTCTAAAAAAGAAAACTCTTTGAGATGAATTTTTTCCTATAAAAACTTTTTCCCACTTTGCCTATTAGAGTTAAAAAAAAAATCGTTTTAACTACGCATAGTACTAAATTAAAAGTTTGTTGTGAGTAATCAATTAAAAGAATTGCATGAAAAATACTCAAACCGCTTAAGAAAAATTCATGATACTCAATATGGTCCTTTAATTTCTTCTACTAAAAGGAAGAGAAAACAAAAACAACAACACCAAACGAGAACATGATCATCCTATGTGATGCACGCATAAAATTAAAGAGGACTGTTGAGTTTTAAAAAAAATGTCTCTTCCCCTTCCGTCTCTTCCTCTTCTCTGCCTCCCCCCATCTCAACCATCGCCAACCCTAATTCCCTCTTTCGAAGCACACACCTCTTCGTCTCACCCCATCAAACCCATATCATCACCAAAATCTCCTTTCCCCAATCCAGAATCGAAAGTTCCTCCTCCTACCTCTCATCCTACCAACACAGAAAATCAAATCTCCCAATCACAATCGCCAAGATCCACACCTCTTGCCCCTACCTCCCCCAAATCGCCATCACATCCATCGAGACCAGAACTTTTACCTAAAGAGCCTCCGTCAGCTACCCAACCCACTAGCCCTAAAATTTCTCCTTCACCCTCCCTCAACACATCAGTAAAATCCTACAAAGATGCTTTGGCTACCGAAAAATCAAACCCACACCTTCATGCTCTGCCTCCTCCATCCTTCTCTGAACCAAATCGAGATAATAAGCAGTCTTCCGTTCTCTGCCCTGAATCGCCTCTTGAGGAAAGACCGTCTTCTGAAACGTCAGATAAAGATGTTGGCATCATCGATGTTTCAATCCCTCGCGACCTGAAAAATCAAATCCACTCTCAGTGGAGCAAGGCTATCATCCTCAATATACAAGCAACTCCGTTCTCTCTACAAAATCTAAAGAACCGCCTCGCGCTCATCTGGAAGCTTAAAGGTAACATCAATTTACAGTTTCTAGGTCATAATTTTTATCTGTTGTCTGATCTGATTCCTGAAGATAGGCTCTCTATCCTTACTTCCCCTCCCAAACTCCTTAATGGCCTGCCCATTTTGGTTCGCTCCTGGACTCCCCTCTTCTCACCTTCCCAACAGCAAAACATATGCATCACCACCCTGTGGGTTTCTTTTTCAAATCTACCTATTGAATATCACAGCACAGAAGTTTTGCTTTCCATAGGTAAATTCTTAGGAAAAGTTGTTGCTTTAGATTCTGCCTCTCGGCCTTTGAACTTATTAAAAAAAAGAATTTGTATTGAGCTTCTTATTAAACCATGCATGCCTCACTCCATCAGCATTGATGGTTTTCTTCAACCCTTGGTGTTTGAAGGTTTAAACTTAATTGATGTTTCGTCTTTTAGTCGTTTTAAAAATTCAAATGTTTCTGCTTTGCCGCCTCTTCTCCCAACCCCTAACTTACCCCCCCTGTCTAACCAGCTTAATCCCAAATATCAGAATTTTACAAAAAGGAAATATCCCCTTAATTACAATAAAAACAAAAGCATTAACGCCTTCGATAACGTTTCCCATAGCGCTTTGAAACGTTACAATGCTTCCCCTCTGACTCCTCCCATACCGACCCTCTCTCCTCTTCCCTCATTAATTCCCCCTAATCCCTCTAAGCATAGCATTTATGACAATAAAGACAAAACCTCTGTTTCTGATGAGCCTCTTCAGGTCCCTCTCTTTAGTCCTTCTTCTCCTTCTGTTCCATCTCCACGAATCTCTCTTCTTCCCAATCCTTTATGCCCCAATCAGATGCCTTCCCCACATGATGGTCAACCCTTCTCTGACCCTTCCTTTTTGTCTCCACCTTCCAAGCCTCTCGATACCTCCTCATCCCATCACCAATCGCTTTCACTTATTCCTTATTCCAATACTCAAGATCAGCAACTATCGCTTTCCTCATCCCAGGTATCTGATACAGAAAAAGAGGAAACCTCCCTTACTTGCAATCCAAACCTTGTCCTTTCTGCTATTCAACGTCTTGCTGATAACTCTATTAATACCACTCTACCCCCCCCTTCATCTCCACACATTCCTACAATACCTCTACCTCAAGTCTCTCTCCCTTCTTCTCATCAGCATGTTTCCCCGGAATCCTACCCGTCGCCAACTCCACTTCTCTCGACCCAATCTCCCCAACACAACCCACCACCCCCCACCCATACCACCACAAAACAGACCTCAACGCTCCCTCCTGGTCATTCCGATCAGATGGGCAGAACAACACTTCTCAGACACAGATCATCGAGCACCACCCCTAGACCGAAGAGACTATCTTCTGCAAAGTCTCTACGAAGCCTATCACGATCACCCTTCTCAAACTACTGCCATGACGCTGATGTGGATAAATCTCCTTCGGGGGATTCTAAACGGATCCCCGTGGCTCCCATGCTGGATTCACCTGATGAATCTAGCATACTCATCCTCCTTGGAGAGCCACAGTCAGATTCTACAAGTCAACCATCTGAGGGACAGGAACGTTTATCTCATTCCCCCACCTATAAGGCAGACCCAAAACCACGAATACAACTGGTTTCCACTAGCCCCGAATCCTCTCAACCTTCGCCAACGTCTGTCACGCTCACCACCAAACCTCGTAACCTTAGACCTAGACCTCGAAGGAGTAACTACAAAACTCTTCGGGAACCAGGATCACGGAGCAGCATGGGATATACCAAGGGAGATAGGAGAACTAGACGTCTGCACAACTTGCTGCCTAAATGACAATACTGGCACCTTAGACTACTTTGTTGACAAGCATCCAACCTTCACCCTTCCTCCCCTCCCTCTTCACAATATGTCCTTTAATATGTCTACCATGCCAAGCCATTCTTCCAGCTCTTCTTCCCCTTCCACTCTGAATATGCAGTCCTCCCCTTCCCCCAATGACCATGCTCCCGATATCTCCTTCCTCGTTTGGAATGTTAGAGGTGCGGGTAGCTCTGAATTCAAACGTGTGTACCACGAAACCATAGCGAAACATAAGCCAAACCTCGTCATTCTCACGGAAACCAGACTCAGCGGGGACCGTGCTCGTAACACCATCAACTCACTGGGCTTTGAAAAACACTACAAGGTGGACTCCATGGGCTTCTCTGGCGGCATTTGGATGCTCTGGGATCCTGCGGAGGTTGAGGTCGACATCATTGCTTCTTCCTTCCAAGAAATCCATTCCCATGTTAAGGTAAATAATATCTCTTTCCTCCTTACTTCTCTATATGCTAGTCCTTCCTTTTCTCGTAGAAAATTGCTCTGGGATGCCCTTAGTAAACTTGGTGCATTCATTTCCTTACCTTGGTTACTCTTAGGAGATTTCAATGACGTAGCTTCTGCCTCTGAAAAATTTGGCGGGCTCCCGCCAAATAGTTTTAAGATGCTTTGTTTTAATCAATTTTTGCATGCATGCAACCTTCTAGATTTAGGTTTTGAGGGACCACGTTTCACTTGGACTAATTGTAGGGACCACTCCAATATAATTAGATCCCGTATTGACCGTGCCCATGCCACTCACAACTGGCTACAACTTTTTCCTGACACTAAAGTCTTTCACCTTCCTAGACTGCGCTCCGACCACTGCCCACTCCTTCTTAAAACAAAACCTCTTTCAACAAGTAGAACTAAACCTTTTAGACTCGAATATTTCTGGCTGTCTCACCCAACCTTTAAACAACACGTTCATGAGACTTGGAATACTCACCCCAATGATTTTGAGCAAACTCTCTCTCTTTTTCAATCTGAAACTGTCAAGTGGAGTAAATTCAATTTTGGTAATATTTTTTACGAAAAACATCTCATTCTTCGTCGTTTAAAAGGCATCCAACAAGCTTTATGCTTTAATTCCACTCCCCAATTACTCCTGCTTGAAAAAGATCTTCAGCAGAAATTTAATGCTATTTTAAAAAACGAAGAACAGCTTTGGTTTGCTAAGTCACGTATAGATTGGCTTACCCTTGGTGATAATAACACCACTTTCTTCCATGTTTCTGTCCTCAATCGTAGAAGGAAGAATAAAATTCACAGCCTTGAAACTAGAGATGGGATTATGACTTATGACCCCAAACTCATCAATGATACCATCTACAATTTTTTCAAAGATGCATACACCAACGTTTCCCACTCAAACTCTCACTTTGACTTCCCCTCATCCTTCCCCTCTATCCCTGCTGAAGATCACCTCACTCTACTTCAACCTCCTAATGAAGATGAAATTAGAAACGTTGTTTTCTGTCTTCACCCTACCAAGGCCCCTGGAATAGATGGCCTGAACGCTCTCTTCTACCAAAAAAATTGGGACTCCACAAAAAATCATATCGTTAGAGAGATTGATAACATTTTCTCGGCCTGGAAAATCCCTCCTTCTTGGGGAAATACTCTGCTCACTCTAATTCCTAAAATCAAAAACATTTCCCACCCTAAACACCTTAGACCTATCGGGTTATGCACCACACACTATAAAATTCTTTCCAAAATCCTTGCCAATAGAATTAGACCTGTTCTTTCTAAAATTATCTCCCCTCTCCAAGGAGCTTTTCAAAAAGAGAAACAAGCCTCAGATCTCTTTATCACTGCCCATGAAATTCAACACTCCATGCAAACCTCCAGATCCAAGGTGGGATGGCTCATGATTAAAATTGATATCCACAAAGCCTTCGACACTATATCCTGGTCTTACCTCCTTAAAGTTCTTTTGGCCTTAAATTTTCCTCCGCCCCTAATTAACCTGTTTCACTCCTGCCTGCAAAACACATCCTATTACCCCATTATTAATGGCTCTAGGGAAACCCCTTTCTCCCCTCTGAGAGGTATTAAACAAGGTGATCCCATATCACCTTACCTCTTTATTCTTGCTATGGAACTCTTAACTCACCTTATTAACGATGAAGTGAAGAACAATAACTGGACTCCCTTTAAGTTCAATAACTCTGACCTCTCCTTTTCCCATCTTCTCTTTGCCGACGATATTATAATTTTTGCTAAAGCTAATAGTAAAAGTTGTAACTCCATCTCTAAAATTCTTAATCTCTTCTCTGATATCTCTGGCCTCCATATTAACAGAGATAAATCCAAGATTTGGTTCTCTCCGACTGTCTCCCCGTCCCTGAAACACAAGCTCTCCAGGATTATTAATATAAAATGCTCTAATAATATAGGGAACTATCTAGGCTATCCTCTTAAACCATTCTACAAATCAAACGACTTCAACTTCATCATTGATAAAATCAATAATAAGATGCAAGCTTGGAAACAAGGCTGTCTTTCCTTAGCTGGCCGTATCCAACTTATTAAGTCCACTACTACTACCATCTCGAATTACTACATGAATGCTTTTTTCCTCCCAAAAAAAATTCACAGCCATATTGATAAAATTAATCGCTCTTTCTTCTGGAATCATACTTATTCTTCTAAGAAATGCCATCTCCTAAATTGGGATAAAATCTCGAAACCTAAATTCTTAGGAGGCTTAGGCATTCGAAATTCTGCTCCCACTAATGCTTGTTACATGGCCAAGCTACGCTGGAAGACCTTAGTCACAAAGAATAGTCTTGCCTCCTCTGTCCTTCTTGCGAAATATGGCTCAAATTTACAAAGAAAACTTAATAACCAATCTTTTACTAGAAGAAGTATGAACAAAGATTATAACCTGTTTACCACTGGTATGAAATCGTTAATTAACAACGGCCAAGACACTTCCTTCTGGTTTGGTAACTGGCTCCCTAATGGACCTCTCTTCACTAGAATTAATGGGCCCATGAATTACAATGATTATAATATGTCTGTGAAAGATGGTATTAACTTACTCTCCAATAACCCCAGCTCTCTTTCTTTTGTTTTGCCTCCTTCTCTGTTTCTTGAGATCATCTCCACCCCTATTAATCTCAATCCCCTTTCTACTGATTATTTCTCTTGGAAACCAGCAAAAAATGGCGTTTTTTCTATTAAATCTTGCTATGCTCTTTTCTCCCAATTGTATTTTCCTTGTGCTGTTTCTGGTTCTAAAAAATTTATTTGGATTTGGAAATTGCAAACCCACATCCGATGCAAAATCTTCCTTTGGCAAATCATGCATAACAGTTTGGCTACCTCTGCTAATCTCTTCAAAAGAAAAATCCTAAGCTCTCCTGCTTGCCCAGTTTGTAAGATTGATGATGAAACCTTAGACCATATCTTTTGGAAGTGTAGCAAGCTCAACCCTTTATGGACTAGTCTAAACCAGCATGTTATTCCGTTGCAAAACAACTTCAACCATTGGTTAGTTAAAAATTGTGCCCATATGTGTAGTTATAAAAACATTCCCTGGAATCTTTTCTTCCCGTATCTCCTTAAAGAAATTTGGCTATCTAGAAATTACTTCATTTTCAAAGATCAAAAGCTCCCTCATGCCTTAATTTTGAAAAATGCTACCTTCAAAGCAGCAGAATTCTACTTTCTTGCACAAACAAATCTTCCTCGAAACCATCTTACTACCATAAATTCTTCAGTATATTGGATTAGACCTGATAATGATTATGTGAAACTGAATATTGATGGTTCCGCCAAAGCTAATCTAACAGGTGCAGGAGGTCTCATTAGGGACTGTAATGGTAATTGGGTTGCTGGTTTCAGCATGTTTATTGGTTATGGCTCATCCCTCTCTGCTGAGCTATGGGCAATTGTCAAAGGCTTACAACTTGCAATATCGCTGAATTTGAAAAACATTATTGTGGAGACTGATTCTCTTGTGGCTAAACAACTGATTCTCTCTACTAATACTACAAACCATCATCCTCTATTCTCTCTAATTTCTAACTGCAGGTTGTTGCTCACCTCGCTGGATAACTACCTTCTGCAGCATGTCCCAAGGGAAGCTAATTTTTGCGCTGATTCACTTGCAAATCACGGCAGGACTTCTTGTTTAGACTTCACTATTTTTGTCGAGCTCCCTCCATTTCTCTCCCTTCCCTTTATAAGGGATTACCGAGAAATTGGGGCTGTTCGTTGTAAAAGGAAGCTCCTTCGTTACAAGCCTCCTTAGTCTTCTTGTATTAGTTTTTACTCTTTATGTCTTTCCTTACTGTTTTCTTGTCCCTTGTTGTATTCTGCTCCTGCTGCTTCCCTTTCCCCTTTGTTGTTTTTGGCAACTTGAACTCCATGTTTAAACTCTGGTTCTATCTATGAGATTTGCACTTGTTTACCAAAAAAAAAA
>QANZ01030212.1:0-34671 GCA_003254925.1 Chamaecrista fasciculata | reverse complement strand
AGTGTATTAGTAATTATAATATAGAGAGAATATTAATTAAACATATTTTTTTACATAATTAATCATTAAAAAAATTATAAATTAAGTTTATGGTTGAATGAGTTTTATAACAAAGATATATAAAGTTTTACCTGAGTTTCTTATTCAAGTAAAAGTAAAACCCATTGAATTTCACAAGTTTGAATCCTATTTTTGAATTTTAACTATTTGAATATATTGTGGCCAAACACCAATGAATTTCTTTATATATATATATATATATATATATATTAAGAAAAGCAACAACTGATCTAGAGAAAGTAGCAGATGCCACAGAATTGCATTTAACTTTACATGGAATGCAATATTCTTCATTATAATTAATAACAAATGGCAGAGCAAGTAAAACGAGTAGGTAATTATAAAGGGGACAACAATGCAAATAATAATAATAAAATTAAAAAAAAAACTAATTAAGATAGATCCACTTCCAAAAATTGCTGCTAGAAATTAACTCTTACAGTAATATATATATATATATATATATATGCAGCCACTCTAAATGATTTTAAATGAAAAAAAAATGTAAATAAACACAAGATTAGTAGGATCATATACGTGGACTTTGAGTGGTTTTAAAATTTACGGCATGAGTTTGTGTATCTAAAAGCTTTTCATGTCATGTATAAAGTAAAAAGATGAAGATGCTTCTAATTCAATTTTTTCTTCTTCTTGTTGTCTGAATATCATTCAGCTGTGGATTGCCTTCAGAGTGAGGGAACTTTTTGTTTTTATTTGGCTTTGACTTCGCGAATCCATCCAAAAGATTTCAATAGGGGACATGCACAAACAACCAAGTTAAAAAATACAATTCAAAATTCAATATTATTTTTAGAGTAAATTAATGATTGAATCCATAAAAGATGGTAGGTTTTTTAATTTAGTCCCTAAAAGATAAAATAATAAGATTTCATTTCTAAAAATAAAATTACAATCAATTTAATTCTTTTGTTAAATAGACTAACTAATATTTAATGACAAATCTGGTGTGATTATAACTTTTGTTGATATTATATTACATATTTAATTGATGTTACAAAATTATATTAACCATTAAATTTAGGGTCCTTCTAACATGTGCCCTTAGGGTACATATTAAGGTTTATTTTGATTGGTCAAGTGAGTTTTCAAACATTAAAAATTATCTTTTAAATGAATTTTTGTAGATTTCAAGATATGAGATGCTCTACTAACCAATCAAAAGAAACCTTAAAATGTGCCCTAAGGGCATATGTTAGATAAATCCTTAAATTTAAATTACTGTAGATAAAATTGATTGTAATTATATTTTGTAGGGACTAAAATGAAAGAAAGAGGATAAAGGGGAGAATTGGACAAAGAAAGGCGTTGACTGTAAGAGTGGGCTTAGGTTAGCTGCACGGCGTCGTTTAGTGGGTGAAGCATGGAAGTTACAAAGACCAAACATTATGGCTGCTTTCTCAAAAGTCAACCCCATGATTGTGGGACCCATATACTCGTGTTCAAATGGGTCCTACATGTGTCAAACATCACGTGCCGGTCATGGAAGGCCTTTCACCTGTCCCCCTCTTCCCTAAAATCTGTCTTTTCTTTTTATTCACAATATGGTGAAGTATACGTAAGATAATTGAATTCAAAATGCATCATTCATCTAAAATATTGTAAATTATACTTTGATATTCTTTATATATATATATATATCCCATTTCAGTATAGATATATATTTTTAATCATCTATATTAAATTTGGTTTTTCCTTCTCCTATTTATATCTTCTATTATTTTTTTTGGCCTGTCTGTAATGGAGGAGTGTATTTTGGAAGTTATATTAATTTAAAAATTCACACTATTCATGAGTGCGTAATGTTATTTTATTGAATCTCAAAAATTTAATTCATGTTCTATAATATTTTTATAGGAGTGTGTGCGGTTCTGATGCTCGAAATATTACTTCGTTGCCATCACCACCTCCACCTCCTCCTCCTCCTCCACCTATAGACACAGACACAACACCTCCTTTTGGTCCGTTGCTGTCTATCTTCATTGCTTTGGTAGCTCTTTTGATAATTTTATGCATTTGGCATTATTGATCAACAGAGACGGAGCCAAGGGGGGGCCGGTGGGGGCCACGGCCCCCCTAAATTTTTGGTAATTACTTATAAGTCCCAGTAATTCAAAGATAATTTTCTCTTATTCTGTTTAAACGGCCCCCCCTAATTTTTTTTTTTTTGATAAGAACTAAAACTTCATTCAAGACCTCTAAAGGGCCAAAATAGATGAAATACAACTAGGCACATCATCAATCCAAACATGACGACCTGGATAAGAGATAGCAAATCTAGCTAAAGAATGAGCCACATTATTACAATCACGACTCACCCAATTCAGAGAGAAAAATTCAAAGAGATTTCCATGCCACCTAATGTTCCTCAAGATGACACCAACATGAGAAAAGACAAAATCACAGTTAATAAAACTATTTGCAACAGTGGAACTGTCAGTTTCAACCAATACCTTCAAACAATGGAAGTTATGAGCTTGTTTGACCCCAAACTCAACTGCCGAGGCTTCCAAAAAATCAACAGGATAGGAAGAGTGGATACAATCAGTTGCAGCACAAATAATATCTCCATTATGGTCTCTAATAACACAGCTAAGCCCTACAAGATCATCAGATAAAGCCGCATCAACATTCACTTTAACGTAACCAAGGGGTGGGGCGACCCAAACGCAAGGGGAAGGGCCATTGATGGCTTCTTAGTTCTAATTTTATAGTAGTTGGTGGGCCATATGTAATATAAGATATATATATATATATATTTAATAGATTATCAAATCAAATAAGTATAAATTTGGATGGATATTGCAACTCTGCAAGCATGTGCGTTTTAAGCAACAATCACATCCAAACACACTTTCATTATAATCAAATCACATCTTACTTTTTTCAACTTTTTCTTCCATTTCTACCCCTATACAATTTATCAATTTCCTTACCCTTCTATCTACCAACCACAATCATTACATACCCATTTTAATAATTTCACACCATATAATCAACATTCATCCAAACACTAATACAAAAATAATCAACTTTGATTATAATCACACTACGATTATAACCAGAGCAGATTTTATTATAAGCGCAAACGAACTGACGGTTAACGTTTTCTTCCGGTCAACACTTTTCCAACAACAAGGTATATTTTTATCTATCTTTATTCTTTACCCAAAAAAACCCAACAAGGTGTTTATATTTTTTGCCTTTTAACGTCAAGAAAAGAATTATTCTTAAATACATAAAATTTATTTCTCCCTTTCACACTTTTATTTATTACAACACTGCGCAAAAGCTTCTTGTCACTCAGTTCTACGCAAGGAGGCGCACTCAGTTACCTTTTCCCAAACGATGCCCAACCATTTGTTCTCACTTACCAATGAGATTTTGTTTTAATTTTGGAAGGCCAAAATGTAGTTTTAGTCCCATAAATTTTGTTTAGATTTCAATTTGGTCTCATAATTTTTTTATTGAACTTTTGGTCCGATATGTTTTTACTCATGTATATTTGGTATTGTGTTACACTTTTGGTCCCTTATCTTTGGATCAAGTTGCAAAATTTGGCTCATATTTTTTTGTAAGATTGTAAAATTAATCTTATATCTTTAGGTCAAATGTATAATTAATCTCATATCTTTGGTTCATGTGAGACTGAAGGTGAAACTTTTTGTAATGAGAGACCAATTCTGCAACGTCACCACATATGCAAATTGAGCAAGAGATGTGAGATTAAAAAAATGCAACAAAAAAGTTATGGGACCAAATTGAGACTTGAGCATAAGTTATGGCACCAAAAATACACTTTTGACCATTTTAAAATTACTATTTGAGTAAACTACTAAATTGGTCCCTGGATTATTGGCTCGCTGAAAGATTGGTCCCAAGATTAACGAAATTGACAAATAGGTCCCCGAATTTTACAAACGTTACTCAAATTGATTCTTCCTTGAAATCTCCGTTAGCCAACTCGCTGAAGTGGCCGTTAACTACTGACATGGCACGTTAAGTGCTACGTCAACAATTGCAAAACTAAAAAAAAAAGAAAAAAAAAACGCCAACTGTGCATTATCAAAGATAATTTTTTGATAATCCAAACCTTAAAATGTGCCCTAAGGGCATATGTTAGAGAAGGGGGGATTGGATTAATCCTCTCAATCTCTCCCTTGTTTGGATTATCAAAAAATTGAAGTAAATGATATTGAAGGATTAAGTTATGACATTAGTGTCAATTTACTATTTTACCTCCTTTTAACATTGTTTAGAAAATTAAGAAAATCTGACTTTTTCTAATATAAAGATTAAGCAATATCAGATTAATTATTTAATTAACATAAATAAATCAATAAAATATGTTTATTTTTTCTATCCGAGCCTCATTTTTACGACCGGGCCGAGCCGATTTTTTTAAACCGGACCGGGCAGAGTCGAATTTTTGCGACCGGGACGGTCCGAGCATAATTTTTACGATCGGGCCGACCCGAGCCCAATTTTTCAACCGGGCTGCCCTGACCCAAAATTTTGCGACCGTGATAACCCGAGCCAAATTTTTGCGACCAGGTCGGTCCGAGCCAAAGTTTTTCAACCGGGCCGACCCATGCTGAAGTTTTCCAACCGGGCCGGCCCAAGCCGAATTTTTTCGACCAGGTCGGCCCCGGCCGATTTTTTCCGACCCTGCTGGCCCGAGCCAAATTTTTCGAGACTGGTCCAAAACAAAAAAATAGTTTGAGGACTAAAATGGAATAAGAAATAGTTTGAGGACCAAAATAAAATAAAAAATAGTTTGAGAACCAAAATAAAATAAAAAATAGTTTGAAGACCAAAATAAAACAAAAAATAGTTTGAGAATAAAAAGAAACAAAGATTAGTTTGAGGACCAAAATAATCCCATAATTTGAGGACCAAAACAAAACAAAAAATAATTACAGGACCAAAATGAAATTGACCTCATAGTTTGAAGACCATAATAACTAAGTAAATTAAAAATTGTTACAAAAAAAGGTGGAGAGTTCTAAAATCCTCTGAAATACCCTAATTTAGAGTATTTCAAATTTACACTACAATTGAAATCCTCCCTCCCCTCCTCCTTCATTATCTTTCTCCCCAAACAAGGGGGAGAGTTCTCTAATCTCCTCCCTCCCTTTCCTTTTTTCCCCAATTTCTCCAATCCAAACACACCCTAAGAGACAAAACTTACTTACCATTTTGATACTATGTATTTTTCACCACTGACACAAGGGTCCTTATAGTTTACTTCTGTACTTTTACAAAGATGTCTCTCCTTCTTTCAAACTTTCTTTTAACATGTTCATTAACTAATTATATATTAGTTCATAAACTTAATTATCTCCGTAAAATAAATTTCTGAAACTTACAAATCAACATCCATGGACTATGATTCAACTATGGAAGAAAGAAAATCAAAACTAGCACACCAAAAATGGAACAACTCAAATATCTCACTCTATGAAACAAATTCGAAGGATGAAATGCAAGAACACCAACCAAAAATTAAACAAAAATCGTTAATAAGTGTCATTTGGTTCTTGAAAAATTTGTAAGCGCATGAAAGTGCTCGAGCAAGAAGATGTATGCATTATCTCGATATTCAATCTTTATCTCTTTTTTAAAAATTTACTATAACTCACACTTTGTTTAATTCAATTACACTTTTTATCTCAATTTATCTTTCAAAAGTTTTTGTTACCTTAGAATAGAAATTGACAACTAAGATGATGTGAAAGAAATCAATGTTTAAGATGCAATAAAAATTAACGACTAAAATATAATAAAAGCTAATGGAAAAAATTGTGTCATGTCAACACTTTTCGTTAAATGCTAACGGAAATAAATCGTATGCCCTCTAATGTTAAGGGTAAAAAACACATGGTATCCAAGTGGCATGTTTTTTTCTTTTAGAGTACCAAAATGAAATCAAATCAAACTACATGGATAGCAAAATGTAATTTATCCTTTAAAATAATGTGCCCTACTCCTATTGAAAATAATTTGTTCTTCAACGTAAGAAATATTATGTCATAGTTTGACTATTATGAGACAATTATTGATACCACAAACTGGTTAATAATCATCTCTCATCCAACAACTATCTTATTAAGAATTGAACTCCTGACATCAGTTCTTATATCAATTACTACTACACATTCACCAACAATCTAGAATGTAAAATTTTTATGTTGAACTTTTGAGTAAGCAAGAATTAGGGTCCCTTTGGTAGATTGCAAAGTAGGTGGATGCAATGTAAATGACTCAAATTCCAATAAACCCCAATGTTTGGTATTCCAACTTGGGCCATGTAAATGTGATTACATTGTAATTGCAATTACAATCTACAATGATTTTTTTTCCTTCCTAAACAAGATGGAATCCAAGTTTACTGAGGGAAAATATGGTGGAATTCCAAAATTGCCCCCCTCACTCCATGACTATCGTCTTCTCCCTCTTTGACGGCAACAACCCACAACAGCGACGGCAATGAAGGCGATGGCGACAGCAATGACGGCGACGGCGAAGGCAATAATGACGACAAGATTTATCACTCACCATCGAAGCTCCATTGATGGAGCTTCGAACCTCCATCAATGGAGCTTCGAAGCTCCAGAATGAAGCTCCATTCTGGAGCTCGACCCTGGAGCAATTTATTTTTAGGGTTTAGAAAAAAAAATTATTATTTTGCCCTTGTCATTAATTTTTTTATTTCATATGAGTCCCTGAAACAAATGAATAGGGACCTTTTTGTAAATAAAAAAGTAATCTTGTGGTGATTGTAAGAAGGACATTTTAGTCATTTTCCTTTTATATCTATTTTACTTTCCCTCTTCTATCTTTCTATACTAAACATTTTAAATCTTTACTTACTTTACATTCCTACCTTACTTTTCCATTCCCTCATTTTACCTACCTACCTACTTTCATTACCAAACGGACCCTTAGTTTTAGAGTTTGTTTGTCAATGATTGTATAGTTTTTCTTTTGTCATGATAATAATCGTACGTACACAGCAACAGCCAACAAAGTGTCCACCAAAAGAAAAAACAGCAACAAAGTCCACCGGACTAGAAATGGCGATAAAGCAAGGCCTTAAAATAAGACCATAAAATTAAAATGACAATAATATATTCAAAGGCAGTTGGGTCGCCCAACTTTCTTTTAGAGTGAAAACAATGGAACCTAAAGGCCCAAAGTCTAGTGGCCCTGTTTTTGACATCGCTACAATATTATTTCCACAATATCTGTAAGAAAAACAAAATGAAGCAACCGAGCATAAAAATTACAAAATGAAAATTTGATATCCTAAAGGATTTGATAATATCTATCGAGCTTAAAGACTATTAATTGTAAAGAAAATCAGACTTGTTAATGAAGGATTAATTAGAATATGTGGCCTAAAGAATGTAATTTTATAATTAAGACTTGTCTCATTGTCATTCTTTATTCTATTTTCTCTAGACTAGGTTGATAAGTAAGGTTAAGCTAGTCTCTTTTGATGATAATAGGCCCAATAACTTGGAAACATCGCCAGATCAATCAGGAATCAATCAGAGGTCAATCAGGATTCCCCTGATTGATTCTCTCATTAATAGCGCCTTACCCACTAAGGCATCCTCACAAGAAAAGAAAGTACGTGGGAGCCAAGGATCACAATCAGATCAGCTGAAGATCATAATTAGATCAGCCAAATCGGCTGAGATCACAATCAGCCGTATAACCAAATATGGAAAGATCTCATCAGATTATCCTCAACTGGTATAAAAGGCAAGCCCTTCACACCGTACAAAGGTACGCACTCTAGCTACTTTACAGAGATTATTGTGCTCAAACTCTTACTAACTTAAGCCCCTGTGTATTCATTAACTTGCAGGAGACCCCCCGGCCAAAACCAGGTTCATCATTTGATAAACCATGTTCTTATCTATACAACTAATGTATTTTTTAGTGAGCATAAAGAATGTAATTTTATTATTTATGGATTGGACGACAACATCAAAAATATAATCGATAATTATATCAACTTCACATTAGAATTTTCTTTTTCATACTAAAGAGAACAAGAGCTAGAAAACATAAAGCTTGAAACTAAAAACATGTCAACCAAACAACGAGAATGCTTAAAGTTTACAATGCCCACTGGCCTTACTATATATATCCATTACATCAAAATCAACAGGAACACTAGACATCTACAACAATCATTTATACACACAAACACATTTATATATATTTCATCTACTACATAGAAAAAACATCAACAAGTGCTTTGAACTTTAAGGTACACGTCCTTCTTCAATATCTCCTTCACCAACTCCATCGTTGACAAGCTTCTCTAGTATAAGGATACACACACTCTCTCTCTCTCCTTCCTAAAACAAAATATCGTATAAGAATACTCTAGTATAAGAATACTCTCTCTCTCTCTCTCATCCATTGATATATATGAGAGAGATTTTATCTAGATCTTCAGCTCAGAGATGATGGTAGAAATCAGACAAAATCACATTTTGGACTAGACCAAAATGAAACTCACCTTATAATTTGACGATGAGACCAGAGTTTTCGATGTAATTAATTATATATGATATCTTGACATTTTAGATATATAATTCATGTTGTCAAAAAAAAAAAAAAACAGATGATGGAATGTAATTCACATATATACATGCATGTCATCTGTGTGCCTAGCTAAGATTAAATGGTTTGGGTGCGAGTTATAAAATTATGTATATTTAGAGCATCAAAATGACACGACAGGTTCAATATGAGGAACAACTTCTTTTTTTCCCTTAAACTATATGATTAATCGTAAAATTTTAATTAATTATAACAAGAAAATAAAAAATAAAATCATACTCAAACAAAAAACAAATTAAACTGAATGTCATGCAAATCTTAAAAAGAAGAAAATATTTGAACTTTGAAGAATAATAGGATAGTATGTATACTATTCATAAATGGATCTTATGAATAATTGAGGTTGTGAAGAACAGATAAAATATGTTAACTTTTAAAGAGAATTATTTGAACGATGTATTTTGCAAAATTATCAAAATATTATATATATATTAGCATGAGTACCCATTAGTACTCCAGATTCTTCCTATTATTGTATACTATTATTGTATATATGAGATTGACGTTTTAAAAAAGAAGAAAAAGAAGATGATGATAGGGTAGTGAGAAAAAAAGGAAGGAGTGGAGTAGATATGAGGAGGCAATATTAATTTGTGACCAGAAACCCCAAAACTCAGAGTCCCCTCTTGCAATTGCGTGCTCGTGTCGGTGATCGGCGACTTGTACGCCTTCGTTCGCCGGAATCGTCGGAATCGGCCGGTGTAAATAGAAGGATGCCTATGTTCTTGGTGTTGCAAATACTCTGATGCGTTTCCTTCCATTTCATCGTAAAATTGCTGAGTTGAGAATAATGGAATAAAAATGGGTCAGTGACCTAAAAGTGCAATGCAAAATTGCTGAGGTGTCGCTATTTTGTCACCGAAAGTCCTCTTTAGTGGCAACATAAAATTTTGTCACCGAAAGTCCTCTTTTAGTGGCGACTTTTATTGATTGCCACCGAAAGTATTTATAAGATGATTTTTTTCATATTTTTCGTGACAATATTTTATACGTTGCCACTAAAAGACCATTAGTGACGACATTTACATTGTCACTAAAACATTTTTGGTGGCGACATCTATTAAGTTGCCACTGAAAGTTCAATGGTGGCCACATAGTTCTTGCCACTGAAACCATTTTTGTGACAATTTTTCTCTATCGCCACTAGAAACTTATCCGTGTACATTGCCACTAAAACTCTTTTTGTGGCGACATTAATTATGTTGCCACTGAAACGTCAATAGTGGCAACATAATTCTTGCCACTAAACTTGTTTTTGTGACAATTTTTCTTTGTCGCCATTAGGAACTTATCAGTGGCAACTTTTAGATTGCCACTAAAACATGTTTTCTGGCGACATTAATTATTTTGCCACTGGAAGTTCAAAAGTGTCGACATAGTTCTTGCCACTAAAAGTTTTTTGTGACATTTTTTCAATGTCGCCACTATAAACTTATCAGTGGCAACTTTTAGCTTGCCACTAAAACATTTGTTTGTGGCGAAATTAATTATTTTGCCACTGAAAGGTCAATAGTGGCGACATAGTTCTTGCCACGAAAAGGTTTTTGTGACTATTTTCCAATCCACTATAAATTTATCGGTGGCAATTTAGGTTGCCACTAAAATAGTTTTATTAGAAACTTAAGATTTTGTAAATATATTTTCAAAAAATTCTTTATAATAGTTGTCTTTTCTATTTTTAATCTTTATAAAACTTAACAAAANCGGTCGGATCGGTTGAATCGGTCGGACCGGATGTTTGGACCGGATGACGTAATAAATAATTATTTTTAATATATTAAATATAAACCCTCTATATTTTTTTTTTGGGTCTAAGAGATGCATTAAATCTATTAATTTATTAGATAAGTAAAACAATTGGTAAGAGAAAACTAACAAGCCTCATAGTTGGGATGATAAAGGCGCTGAGAGTGTGAAGAAAGGGCATGGGTTCGATCCTTAAAAGGCTCAAAATGATTTTTTGTAAAAAAAATTGAGAACCGCTGGTCCGGTCCAACGGTTGGATCCGGTTTTCCGGTTCTTGGCCGGTTATTTCCGGTCCAACCATCATTCCGGTTCAAATGGTTGAACCAACTCGCTTGTGTCTTCGGGTAGCGGTCCGACCGGCCGGTCCGGTTTTCACATCACTGCTTGGAATTACTCTAGTTCTATGGGATGAGATTATTTTTGTCTAATTAAAATGACCAAATTATCCTTATCAAATCTAATTATGTTTTATTCTATAAATTATAAACCCTTCTCCACTTTTCGTGTTATTTTGATAATTATGTTAGTTATATTTTGAGGAGTAAATTTTGTATTTTATTATTTTGAGAATTATGGACATTATGTTTTGAAATAGTATTTTTTAATGAAATTATTAATGTATTTAAGAATCTTAGTTATGGTAGAATTAACTTTTGATGACGTAGAAACATAACATAATTTTTTAAAATATTCTCATGAATTGTTTTGAAAAATTTTTACATATAAGTTGTTATTTAAAAATAAAAAGTCAAGGTATATTTTGAAAAGTATTTAACATTCTCAAAATTATTAAAGTTGAACCAAACACAAAATTGTAACATTTGTGGGTAACTATTAAAAAATAGTTTTAAAAGTTTTAACTTATCCAAATAAATATTTTATATTCTTGGAACAGAATATGATTTTCAAAAATAAAAAAGCAATTCATATAATAAATCATAGTATAAAATATCAGACCGGACCGGATGGTTCAATCGGTGAACCGGACACCAGACCGGTCCGGAGAAACAGAAATACCGTTTATGCAGTTGAGCCGGCCAGTCACCGGTTCAACCGGTAGACCTATGAACCGTGAACTGGTTTGACCCGTCAAAGTTTGTAAAACTACATATTGACCCTAAAAATTTTTTTAAAAATTACAAATTAGTCCCTGGATACATATTATCTAGGGACTAAAATGAAAACTTTAAAAAAATTTTGGGGTCAATATATAATTTTTACAAAATTTGTTATGATTAAAATTGCAAAATAGCTCCAAAGGGTACTAAAGTGTTTAATTTTTACTTTATATTTAAATTATTGTAAGATATTAATATGTATTCAATGAATATGTATATTTGAATATGTATTTTTTAAGTAAACCGGTTCAATCGGTTGAACCAGTGACTCAGCCATTGAACCATTGAACCAGTGACCCGAGCTTTCCACTGAGTTAATGGCCGGTCCGATTTTTTACACCAGGTAACAAATAGTTTCTGGAACGATTTTAGATTGGCAAGTTTTGTGGCGGATATTTAATATAATGAAATTCGGAAATGGCATGGTCAAATTGGTGAGTATGAGTCAAAAAAAAAATTCGTTTCATTTATATGTCAATATCATAGATAAATATCTTATGACTATCCTGTGAAATATTTAAGATTGCCTTCTACCACTAGACGTACTAGACTTCGAAACAAAAAGATGACTTGCTACACATCGAGAAATCGTATTTAAAATGTCAGAACAAATTATATATATATTGCTTTCCAAATATACTTAGAAGTTAGAACATTTAAAACTCCTGATTGTTTCATCAATATTAAATGCTTAATGCCATGATGACAAAATAAAATTATAAGAATATCGCACTTACATATCACTGAGTGAAAATTTACACTTTACAGGCTCTGAAGTGAATATCCTGTGAAATATTTACCAAAAAAAAGAATATCCTGTGAAATTTTACATTATGAACAAAATCTTCACACATTACCCCATATCCCAAACAGTTTTAACCCTAAAAAAACGACACCAAAAGCCCATATCTGGGCCTATTAATATGGGTCCCACTCCATAGAATCTAATCATCGCCGCATTACTGCGTATAATATCAAATCAAAACTTCAAATTAGTCCTAAATATATAAGAAAGATTTTAAATTGATCATAAATATTTTTTTAAAAAAATTATATTGGTTCTATTATATATTTTTATAATTTTAAAATCAGTCTCAAACTTACTCTTGATATACAATTTGACATAATTTGTTAACGGTTTCAATTTGACTTAAACAATCAACCCATTTTTAAAATTTCATTTGATTTTGTTTATTGATGATTATTAAAATTGGACCGGACCGACCGGACACTAGGCCGGTCCGAGTCGACACAAAAATCGGATGTGCAGAGAACTGTCCAAGAACCGTTGGAACCGGTAAAAAACCGGCCTGAATCGGTTTCATTTATTTTTTTTGTTTTCTTTTTTTACTTTTTTTGGGTCTTTTTTTTTCTATAATTATGAGTCAAATCTTAGAAAATATTGATTATAAACCAAAATTTGATATAGAAAGTGATAATAAAATATTAAAATGTCATTTGATGATATTATGTTGATGAATATTATGAAAATTAACTATATCTATATTAATTCATGTTAATTTATGAAACTTGTATCTATATATTAATGTTATAATTGTATTTTGTAACCTAATTATGACTATTTGAGTTAGAATTTTATCATATTTAGGGTTTTTTATTATTTTTAATTTATTTATTTTTCAGCGGTCTGATCCTGGTTGAACCATTGAACTTTGAACCTCTACCTCTACTGATTCAATGTCTAGTCCGGTTTTTAAAACCATGATGATCACAAATAAATAAAGAAAATATCCATAAAAAATAATAGAGAACTTTAGAGTTATCACATTTGAATTGGAAAAAAAAATATAATTACATACTTATTAATTTCAAATCAATTTAAAAAATTATAAAAATATAGAACAACAATATAAAATAAATAAATTATTTAAAATTAATTGAAGTTTTGACATAATAAATAACAGCGTCATCAATATCATGCACCGTCCGTTTTAATTTCATCTGGGGCCCCACGTATTCATTCACTATTTCACCCCTCTGGCCCTCTCACAAGGAAACGGCAACGTTTTGGTCAAGTCAAGTCAACTTTCCTTCCCGCGCAAAATACACCGACTTTTGATGGCGCCGCCTAATTTGAACAAACATCATCATCGTTAAAATACGCGGCGAAGCGTGGAACCCACTTTTGTCATTCATCCACTAATTTATTGCCACGTGTACTCCCTCACCGTCATTGCCAGGCTGTCACCAGCCCACACCGCACGATCCCACCATACACACGATTTCTCCGTACACGATCCTCCCCACTCACTCACTCACTCTCCCACCACTTTTTCGAAATTTCAAATTTTCGATATTAAAAAATTCAAAATCGAACAAAATTAAATAACAAAGGCCAAAGCGCACTTTTGGTCCTATAACTTTTGTAGAGATCTCAATTTGATCCCATAACTTTTTTTGTTGCACTTTTGCTCCATATCTTTTGCTCAAGTTGCAGATTTGATTCTGTGTTACACTTTTGATACCATATATTTGATTCATGTTACATAATCGGTCATATATTTTTTAGTCTAGTTACAGAATCAATCTTATATCTTTGGGTCAGGTGTAGAATTGGTTTCATATATTTGGATCAAATAGTGGAACTGATGGTGAAATTTTTTGTAAAAATATGAGACCAATTCTGCAACTTGAACAAAAGATATAGAACCAAAAGTGATACGAAACCAAATCTACAGCTTTTTGCAAAGATATAGGACCAAAAGTGCAACAAAAAAAATTATAAGACCAAATTGAAACCTGAGTAAAAGTTATGGGACCAAAAATGTATTTTGATCTAAAAATAAAATCTTTACTTGATCTTCTTCTTCCTCATTCTCTCCTCTATATATATAGCTCAGAACCTAACTTACCTCTCTCTACTATTGAAAATTGCGATTCTGATTCCAATTGGGATTTCGACTCGTTTTTCATCATCGGTTTCTTCGATTCTTATTGGTTCGATTGAATTGCAAGAAAGAGGAATTGAAGCTAACGATTAAGCATTAATGGCTTCCTCCATGGATAAATCGACGATGAGAGAGTGGGAAGAGGAATGTAAGACTCCGAGAAACATCGAGAATCAAATTCCGGCGATGCTGACGTGTCCTCCGCCGCCGCGAAAGAAGCCTGTCGCCGTCGCCGGAAAACGCCGTGATCCGCCGAAGAATGGTTATTTTCAGGCGCCGGATCTTGATACATTGTTCACTATTGTGGCCGGAAAAGAAGCGATTGCGTCTTAACAATCTGGAATTCGAAGAATTTGTTTTGTTTAGGGAAACAGAGCATTATTATTGATTTTAGTTATTGATTAGTTTTCATGTATATACAGAAAGATAGGGTTTCTAATGAAGAAGAAGATGATGATTCTATTAGATAGCTTTAATTATTATTATTAGGTTGGATTTATTTTTCTTTTTCTTTTTCTTATTCTTTTAGCTGCTTCTGATTGGGATTATTGGTTTAGCAAATTCTTATATTCAGGATTACATTCTTTGAGTTTCTTTGTTCTTCTTTTTCTCCGTTTTTGAGTTTCTATTGTTGTCTTCAATTCAAATTCTTTTTTGGCTCCTATGGCTATATGTTTGCATAGCATTATAATTTCCACTCTAGTTTTTACTTCTCATCAATATTTAAGAGTATTGGTGTCGTGCAAACTCCAACATGTTATATATCAAAAGATCTTATTTTATTCTAAAATTACAAGATTTTCACTTAACAGATTTGTCCTTTGAGATTTTGGCTTATATCATGGGATTCATTATTTAAGATGAATTTGATTTAAAGAATAATTTCAAAAAGATTATATTTTTATTTCCTTAAATTTTAGTAAAAGATTTATAGGATAATTCTATTAAACTGTCGAATGTTATAATATCTTATCAATTTATTTCTTTCTCTCTCTTTATTTCATCCCGTCCTTACCAAAAAAAAAAAATAAATAAATATAAAAAAAATCTAGAACCATAAACTTAGCCATCAAGTTAGGATAATTTGACACAAATGGATCACTATATGGAGTCAAGGGGTAAAATAACATAGGACAAGGAATTGTAGTTGGTTGGGATGGGATTTTTGTACTTGGTTTTGACTCTAATTTCAAGAAATTAATTAATTATAGTCTTATTATGTTGACCCAAGTCATCTTATCTTTTGATATATTGACTTGTAATTCATGTTGTCATTATCATAATCATAACCCAAGACAACAACCTTGAACCTACTAATAATTTTTTACCAAAGTTCTATTTTGATCCCCCAGTTATGCTCAGTGTTTCAAATTGGTCCCCCAGTTAATTTTCGTTCTATATTGGTCCCCAGTTATGCAAATTTTGAAAAAGTTGGTCCTTCTAACAGTTTTCATCCACTTTTTTGTTAAAAAAAAGATAAAATTGATTTTTAACTCCTAAAAGTTTAAATTCTTTACATCAAGGACCTTTTTCTCTATAATAGAACCTAAATGTAAGAAAGAAGAAATATTTGGGGGTTTTAGTTTATTTTACACAAAAAAACACAATCTTCTCCCTCTCATTTCTCTCACTCTTCCGAGATCTCTGAAATTGGAAAGAGGTGAATCAGACTCCATGGATGATGAATCTAATGAAGCTACGACACATCAAGTAAGCGATATTGAAGGTTCTAGGGTTTGCACAATTGCATTTGCATTGAGATCGAAGCCTGAAAAATCTGTGTAATGTGGAGCGTGTTTGTAAATTGCAGAAATTGAAATGGAGCAGCTTCAAAAGCCCTTAAATCTCAATCACATCTCATCTTCATATTTTTCCTTTTTCTCTTTTGCCTTCACGGATTCGAGTTTCGAAAGCTCGTCGTCATTCTTGGCGTTCGACGGCGGAGGAGTGTGTCGTGACGACGGCGACGGGAAGATCTCAACGGAGTGAAGAGCAACGCCGTCGTCGGCGCCGCCTTGGGAAGAGGGTCGGAGGTGTGGAAGAGACGGAGGGTTTCAACTTTTAGGAGTTAAAAATCAATTTTATTTTATTTTTTAACGAAAAAATGGATGGAAACTGTTAGGGGACTAACTTTTTTAAATTTTGCATAACTGGGAGACCAATATAGAACGAAAAATAATTGGGGGACCAATTTGGAACACTGAACATAACTGGGAGACCAAAATAAGACTTTGGCCTAATTCTTTAAAAAATGAAAATAGAAAAATAATCTTCAACTTGAGGATTTTGCTACGAAAGACGTCGGATCCACGGTATTTTGAAAGGTTTTTTTTTTTTTCGTTGTTGTTAAAATATTTTAAAATTTAGACTGATAAAAGATCCGATTTAAATAATCGTTTAAAAGATTTGAGATCAAACCAAATTTGATTTGAGATTCATGATTTGACTTTTTAATTAAAAAGTCTTGTCAAATGTTTGTATATTAGAAACAACAGTTGATGCTTGCCTCTATCCTTAATTATAAATCACTCTTTACTTATTTATGCATCATACAATTTAGGAACTTATAATTTGGACCTCATGCTTTCTCTATTTCTTTACCTTCCTTTTTCTTTGTGAAGATTTCTTCCATTGATTCACAAAATGATTATCTTAAAGCCTTTTCTTTATCAATAAAAGGTCGGTATTATTTAAATAAAATTTTAGATTTAAGATCATGTAGATATAATTATTTTTATTGAAAGACTCTCCTACCATCATCATATATGCAATAGAGATTGAGTTCTCATGCCAAAAAAAAAAAATAGAGATTGAGTTCGAATTAATGAATCAAAGCAAAATTTCAGACACCCAGTGAGCAATCAAGAAAAAAAGTCTCTTCTTTCTTGCTTATCTTTCATCTCTTTATCTTCCTTATAAATTATAACATTCTTTAATTTGGTTCGCAAAAAGATCCTCCATCACTGTTGACCTGCTTTGTAGTTTTGATAGGGATTGATATAAGACTGATTTTTTAGTTAGAAGCTAATTAAGCAGGGACGGAGCCAGGATGTTGTTAATGGGGGGCCAAGATTTGTTTTTCTCTAACAACAATCATACAAAAATTTAACTAATAATTTTAAAAAGGTCCAATTACATAACAATATGTCTAATATCAATATCCATAAACATTAAATAAAAAAATGATATTAAATCGTACCTCTATTATTTGAGCGGTACTCGTCGGTGTTTCAGAAAATAGAAGTCATCTATGATTGTATCTGTTGTAAATGTCTGAGCAATTTCTTTTTCTATATAGACGACCATAGCATCTCTTAAATAGGCATCTTCCATTTTGTTACGAAGCCTTGTTTTAATAATCTTCATAGCTGAGAAAGCACGCTCTGTAGTTGCTGTTGAAATAGGAAGTGTCAAAATAAGACGAAGTAGCCTTTCAATAAGTGGATATGTTTCTAATTTTCTAGTTTCCACCAATCCCTGACATAACTCAGCAATAGTAGACAAATTCTGCAACTTTGGATGACAAGGTACATTAAGCTTATAATGTTGCAACTCATATTTCAAATGAATTTTTTCTTGATTAGAAAAGTCAGACGGATAAAATTTCTCAACAAGTTTGAATATGTCATCAGCGTTGAATGATTTGTATCCATCTCTAGGATCTAAAGCTGCACTCAAAATAAGAAGTTCTGTAGCTTGTTTATTAAATCTACTATTTAGTTCCTTCAATTGATAATCAATCACATTTGTAAACAAATCCACTCGATAATGATGCTCAACTGTAACATTATCCTTTTGACGATGAGAACGAACTATGTCAGAGAAAGAAGCACTCAAGTCAGGAATTTGAATATCATGGCTTTCACAAAAAGAAGTAACATCAGATAAAAGACTATCCCAACCACTGTCCCTTAGCTCCTGAATCAAAGATTTAGTGCTAGATACCAAATGCATAGCATTTAAAATATCTTGACACTTTTGTTGAAGAGTTTGACAAAGTTTGTCTGTGATCCCCATAATTTCTTTCATCAAATGGAGAATGAAAACAAAGTCAAATGATAACAATGACTTAAGAGCTGAAGCAGTATCACCTTGTACTTGATATTTAGATCCTTCAATAACTAAATTATCAAGAACTGAACTAGTTGCTTTAAACATCCTCACAAGACTGCATAATGATTTAAAATGAGAACTCCATCTTGTGTCAGCTGGTCTTTGGAGTGAGCTGGATTGATTTAATCCTCTTCCTGTTTCAATCTCATCACTTGCAATCAAATTAGAAATTTCAGTTGCAAAAGCATTTCGCAATTCATCATTACGCTTACATGAGGAACTCACAACATTTATGATGAAATTTAGATTTTGGAAAAAATTATGAACATCAACTACTTCTTTAGATGTAGCAACAAGAGCCAATTGTAATTGATGAGCTAAACAATGAACATAATATGCATAAGGACACTCTTGCAAAATTAAAGCTTGTAGTCCATTCCACTCTCCACGCATATTACTAGCTCCATCATATCCTTGACCAAGAATATTCTGAGTGCTAAGCTTATGATGAGACAAAGTTGAGCATATCTCTTGCTTAAGAGTTGATGCATTTGTCTCTTTGACATGCACTAAATCTAAAAATCGTTCTTTCACAAATCCATTTTTGTCAACAAATCTAACAACCAATGCCATTTGTTCTCTTTTGGATTCATCTCGAGCTTCATCAACAATCAAACAGAATTTTGCATCACCAATCTCTGCACAAATCTCCTTTTGCACATTTCTAGCAAAAACACGTAAAATCTCCTTTTGAATGATTGGAGATGTGTATTTTGCATTTTGGGGGGCATTCTCTAAAACAACTTTATTCACATTATCATCAAAAGAAGCCAAAAGCTTTATCATCTCAAGGAAATTTCCTTGATTTTTTCATTCTAAGCTCTCATCATCTCCTCTAAGAGCACAAGCTTGGAAAGTCAACCATCTAATAGCATCTATAGAGGCTTTAAGACGCAATCGATTCTTCAAAATTTGTTTTGAAGTATGTTTTTCTATAATTCTTTCAATATGACTCAATTGGTTCTTGAAATCTTCAAGGTATTTAGTGGCAATATTATGAGCTGAATTCTGATGCTTTCCCATATGAGATAAAAATGCACAATGTTTTCCATCATTGACTTTCTTCCAATTTTTGAACCCCGTCGATATATATGTCTCAGACCCTTGACATCCCGATGGTTTTTTAGCAAACAAATAACATGGAAAACAAAAAGCGGCATCTTCTGTTGGTGAATATTCTAACCAAGGAAAACTTTCGAACCAATGAGCTTGAAATCGTCGTTGACGATTTGTTGGACCATATAATGGAAATGCTGGTAGAACTTCTTGATATGGTCCAAATGTTACATATGCCCTACGAATTTCATCCCGCTGATTTATAGGATAATCTCGAATTTGTGGACGTTTACTAGGATCTCGTATTAAGGTAGCAGTGTCAACATTTTCTTCTTCAACTCTCATGACTTTTGGAGGAGGTTGCTCTAAAGTAGTAGTTACAATAGGTGGTTCAACATTATCATTTGAAATTGTTGAATTGGGATTTGAATTCATTGGTTCTGTAACATCAAAGTTGCGCTCTTTTCTCTTGAAAAATGACTCAATAATGCCTTTTTTAGACATTTTTAATCTATACAATGATATAAACCCCAAATGAAATAAACAATATATTTAAGAAAAAAAAATCAAACAAATAAACAAAGTCAAATCAAAATTAAGAACACTCAAAATATAAGAACAATCTTATAAGTAGCACACTTTAATTGCAACTGATTAATGTAATAGGGACCAAAACAGCAATAAAATAGGGACTAAAATGTAAATAAAACATAAAGATAAACAAAAATCAACACATTTATGCAATTAACACATTTATGCAATAAAATAGGGACTAAAATCTAAAATAGAAACAGACCAGGGACTGGAATGTAAATAGAAACAAAAATCAACACATTTATGCAATTAACACCACGATAAAATAAACGCCAAAGCAAAACAAGTGTGCAAAACAGCATAAGCAAAACGAAACAAAGAAACAAAAAGTAGAAGCAGAGGATATGAGGTATAAGGATAAATAATCACCGATTCGAATGTCTCTGTGTAAAATGTGAAAGCTTTGGAATGAAAAAATCTGCAAATCGCAAACAACAAAATCCCAAAGCCCCAAACAAATCTGCAAACCGCAACTCGGCAACTCCGACTCGCAAACAGTAAACTCGGCACTAGAAGACTGAAAAAGACTCTAATCTCCAGATCGATAACCCAATCCGAATGTCTCTGTGTAAAATGTGAAAGCTTTGGACTTTGAAGGAGGCTGAGAACAAGAAAACCAATGGAGGTTTGTGAATGTGAAAGAGCAACAATTTTGAAGTTGAAATCATCAAAATTGCATCACAGTTTCGGTTTAGATTTAAGGTTGAAATTGGAGACATGGCAGGTTACTTTTGGTGTTGAACAGAGAAATTAGAGATTAAATGTGTAAATTGTACTAGAAATTTGAGTTTTGAGACGTTGGGTTAGCCATTTTTGCGAAAGTTTCAGCTCTGAGAGTTCTGCGTTTCTGTGTCTTTCCTTCTATGTATATATTAATATATATATATATATGTATATATATAATATATATATGTATATATATAAATATAATAAAAGTTAATTTTAATAAAACAAAAGAGAGAGTCAGGGTGGGGCCACGAACACTCGAACAGTAATATATATATATATATATATATATATTTATATTTATATATAAGTGACATAGAGAGAGAGCTAGAGTGGGGGCCACGATTTGTTTTCTCCGAATAGTGGAGGGGGCCATGTGTTAAATATTAATTATATGTAGTATAATATATTATATATAGTAATAGTAATTATAATAATTACTAAAATTTTGGGGGGCCGTGGCCCCCACCGCGCCCCTATCTCCGTCCCTGTAATTAAGAGATCTTTTTAAGAAAAAACATTTAGGCATTGTTTGGAATGAGGTGATTGCAGTGACAGGAATAATTAATAATCTGAGTAAAAGTATGTTAGGATGATTTTATTATGATTTATGAGGATAAAATAGAATAACAAAGAAAGACTTTTTAAAACTTTGTTTTCTATCCTTTTTTTTTTTGTCCTCCAAATTTAATTAGAGGTCAAGGATGGGGAAGGAAAGGGAGTAGCTTAATAATACAAAATATAGTTTTACCCTTCTAATTTTAATATAATTTACTCAGCTAACTTTCGTCGTACGTGTTTATGTTATAAGCATAATATTTAAAAAAAAAATAATTAATTAGTCATTCTATTAAAACTCTCTGACCATATATATATACTAAGGGCTTGGCGTGCCTTAACGGGCACGCCAATATGCATGTAACGTTTGAATTGATTTAAAGTTGAAGATTATATTAAATTTTTATATTGATAAAAGAGTAAGTTTGGGACCAATTTGAGAAATTATAAAATATTTAGGACCAATTTGAAATTACCTCATATGGGGAGAGTGAGTGGGGAGAGAGAGTGATGGCATTTTTTAATTTTTAATTAATTGTTTTTTTCATTTTTTTAATTCATTTATCTTTTTAAAGAAGTGAGGAGAGTGAGTGGGGAGAGACCGAGAGAGTGTGATGATTTTCTTCTTTTTTAATTTTTTAATTCACTATTTTTGATCAACCATAAAGAGTGGAGCCATATAATATAGTATAAATATATATTCAAATCATTCTATTAGCTCCCAAACACAATTTAACCAAAAATTTATTTTATATCTTTGTATTAACTGGAATACTTCTAGGAATATATATTTGCAAGGGAAAGTTTCATATATGACATAGGATCAAGAAATAACACGACAAAAGTCTTTTGTCCATTCTTTTCTTATGTTTTTATCAGATTGTCCTTTCTTCGGTAGAAAAAAAAAAAACACAATAATATTGGTGTCTAATGGTCCTACACTTGTTTTGTTTTGTTTATGGGCTTTTGACTTTTGAGGCCTTTTAATACTTTTTTTGATTGATCATGCCTTTTAATACTATCTCATCATTCTTAAAAAAAATTATATAAGTAATTAGTTGGTTAAAAAAATTCTACATATAAAATATAGTAAATGATTAATTAATTTTAATAGAATGATGAGAGAGATATTATTATTTAATATTTTAATCAATTTAAATACTATTATCTCTTTAATCTTATTATCTCCCTCCATACTTTTATTTGTTTTATAATTTTTTTATCCAATGATACATAGAGAAAAAATAGGTCAAAATTCTATCTTTATCCCTAATGCTTACTTAAAGTTCCATTTTGGTCCCTAATTTTTTTTTGTTCTGTTTTGGTCTTTAATGTTTTCTAAAATTTTCATTGTTGGTTCCTAACTATTGAATGTGGTTATATTTCTCTCGTGTGCTTTAACACGTAGCTCTGATGCGTTCGGGTTTAACAAGAGAGATATGACCATATTCAATAATTATGAATCAATTATAAAGCTTCTAAGAAATATTAAGGACTAAATCAATACAAAAAAATATATTAAGGATCAAAATAAAACTTTAAAATTTTGACCAAGAAAAGTTAATTTGACATTGTTAATAACTAGCACTCATTTTGGTAAATTCCGATATGTAATTTAAAATTACCTAAAAATTAAATGGGAACCAAAAGTACTAACTACTACGGAACCCAGTGTTCCCTCCACTATCTTATCCAAACTTTATGCATAATGATTTTTAAGGCATGTTTGAGATTACTTTAAGAATAGTACTCATGTACTTTAAAAACAGTGGACTTTAATATGTTTAGATAATTTGTTGTTAAAATATCTTATGAGATGTGAAATTATTTAATTATTTAAAAAGGTATATAATGATTGTCATATATTGACATTTTAAAATTGTATAATAATAAAAATAGAAATCGACTTTAATAGAAAGTGATTATTGTTTTATGATAAATAGAATGTAATGTAAATGATTTCCTTTAAAGTTTGGAGATGCTTTTGTTAATGATTTTAACTAATATAGGAAACTAAAAAAGTAAACGACATTGAAACTATATATGTATATATAACTTACTATTTGATTCTTAAATTTATATTGATCAAATGAATTAATTTTTGAATAATCAAAATATATGATTTAGACCTTGAAAAACTACAATTGTTAATGATTCAATTCCTAGGTTAAATTCAATGACAAAAAAATATAAACTCAGTACAAAAAAAGAGACCAAATTGTACATGTTGATTATTTAAAGATTAATTCGTTGATTTGGTATATTTAGAATCCAAATAATAAGTTTTCTCTTGAAATAATTATATAATGAAAAATAATTTTAAAAAGTGAACAAATAATTTAGTAATTTTATACAATTTAGATAATAAAATTAAAAAAGAAAAATAAAAAGTATATTAGATATAATAATTATAACTATAAAAAAGTATGCTATATATATATATATATTTTTATCATTTAGCGACAGTTTCACTCAATACAAATTTAAGAATGATAAAGCAATTTTCAAAATAAATAATTAATAAACACAAATAAATAAATAAAATTTAACCATTGAAATTATTTTTTATATTAGTATTTTTCACATAAGTTAAACAATATATATATATATTATATATATATATATATAAGGAACCAAAGAGTAAATTACATTTAATATTATTCGTTTACTCAATATAAAAATATGGAGTAAAAACTAAATCTTTTGAATAATATTTTTATATTACTATATCTATGAAAAAATTGAAATAATTAACTATTTATAAATTTATAATAATATTTTTAAATTAATAAATACTTGTTATTATCATTTTTTCACTGATCAAATATTAAATAGGATTTTGTTTATGGCAATTATGTTAACTCTTAAAAAATTCTTTCTTTGTTTAATCAAAAGTCAAAATCATTAAAAAATAGATCGTTTACAAAAAAAAAAACAATGAGATCAAAACCCAAAGTTTGGGATTATTCACTTTCAATCCAAACCTACTTCCGGGGCGCAATTTAAGCTCATTTATTGATGATCTCAACTATATAAAGCAAGAATTTTTCAAGAGTTAAAATATGGTTTTAAAAATCGTCGGCTTCAAATGAGAAAATATGACTAACTTTATTTGTTTGATAATGAAACAAGCAACTCACTTTCTTAGCTCAATTTAACCTTGTCTATTAGTGGTCTCAATTAAATAGACAAAAAAATTCATTAAAAGCAACTCGTAACTCTAAATTCGTCAGATTTAACTTGAAATAAGAGACATATTACAACATTTATCAATTGAAAATTAATTTGAAAAATTATAAAAATATATAAAATAAATTTAAAATTTTGATAGAAGCCCAAAATCTTTGAACTTTATTTTTTGGGCAATTAAATCTTTAAAGTTCTTTCGTACATGGTTAGGGGTGTTTCGATGGTTCGGGCCAAATCGCCAAAACCAACTCAACCATTGGGTTGGTTTTGGTTTGGGTTGGCGGATTGGTTTGGTTTGACAATTCCTAACCCGCAGTGGTTTGGGTTGGGTTGTGGGTTTCATAATTTTAAGCCCGTTCAACCCAACCCAACCCAATCTGCGAGCCCGCCATTTATTTATTTTTCTTTTTTAATTTTAATATACATATAACTAAATAATAGTTAATATAATTATATAATATATATGACTTTTGAACTACTTTTCTCCCTTAGCCTTAACGTTGCATTAGTGACTTCACTTTAAAAATCAAGTTCAACTTGTATACGCCAACTTCAATTTCTTTAGATGAATATATATATGACTTTCAATTATATTATTAATTCATGAATCATGATAATAAGACATTTTTTTCATCAAAACTCAATATGAAAAAATTGAAAGATAAAAAAATTGTATAATCAAGTATATTTTTGAAAAAAAAAATTGTTTGCAAATTGAAATAGGTCAGCCCGCCAACTCACCCAACCCAACCCGCTGTTATTTGGTTTGGTTTGATTTGGGTTGAAATATTTTCTTTTTCCCAAAATCCAACCTAAACCAACCCGGCCTCAGAAAATTTCGGCCCAACCCAATTCGCCCTAAACCCAACCCAACTCACCCACGAACACTAGACATGTTGGTTATACCTCAAGTCATAAACTAAACTCAGAGCGGAAAATGGTCTTCTATTAATTAAGAAATTTCAAATAGAGGACAAATAAAAAATAAATCTTCGGACTTACCTTAAAAAATCATAAAAAAACACACGTTTGATCGCCTATCACACAACCGTTGACCACCGTCACCAGAGCTCGTCGACGATGACCATAGGCAGAAGACGGTGTAGAAAGTGTAGAAAGTGGTGTTGTGCAGGGGTGGAGCCAGGATTTCAAGTTAGGGGGGGGGGGGGGCGATATATTTTTTTGGTTAAAAATTTTTTTTGGTCTCTTATGTTTATTTAAAATTTTATTTTGATCCTTAATATTTTTTTGTTATGTTTTAGTCCTTAATATTTATTAAAAGTTTTATAATTGATCAATACCTATTAAATATGGTCATATCTCTCTTGTTTTAAACCCGAACGCAATGAAATCAGAACTATGTTAAATTTGATGAGTTTTTTCTTTATCCAATTAGAGTCATCAGCACACGAGAGAGATATAACCACATTTAATAGTTAGAAACCAACTATGAAACTTTTAGAAAACATTAAAGACCAAAGCAGGACAAAAAAAATATTAGGGAACAAAATGAAACCTTAGGTAAGCATTAGGGATCAAAATAGAATTTTAACCTATTTTTTTCTCTATCATCAACATTATAAGACAAAATATATAAGTTGGACAAAAAATTATAAAAAACATATAAAAGTATGGAAAGGAGATAATAAGATGGGAGATAATAGTATTTAAATTGATCAAAATATTAAATAATAAAAAATGACGAGTCATACAATCATGAAGAGATAATAAAATTTGAAATTAATAAATTGAGTAAACTTCATAGAGTTAAACATAGTTTTTTTTTAAGAATGATGTAATTGTTGAAGGAATCTCTATTTACGTTGTCGTAGTTTTTGTTGTTAGGTTTGTTTTTGTATCGTTTACTCTTTAATTTCTGTGTTTGTGTTCCGCATTTGATCTCTTTTCAAGTTAATAAACAAGAAACCAAAAGCCCAAAGAAAAAAGGAAGCAGTGTAGGGCTGTTATATGTTTTACTTTTTCACTAAATAAAGGACATACAATCTGACAAAAAAAAAATAGGAAAAGAAGGACAAAAAGTATTAAACCATGGGAAGAATTGTTGGCTTTGGGGTTTTAACCCTTAGGGGTCACGGCCTCCACTGGCCCCTTAGCTCCGCGCTTGGTGTTGTGTATGTTTTCTACGGAGTAAAATAACTTTTCGGTCCCTGATTTATGCACTCGCTGACAGATAGGTCCCTGAATTTTAACCATTGTACTAGCCGGTCCCCGAATTTTGCAAACGCTGCACTAATTGGTCCCTCCGTCATATTGGTGTTACAAAAATGCTGACGTGGCCATATCGAACGCTGATGTGTCCCGTTATGTGCTGACGTGTCCCGTTATCGCCACGTCAGATCCCGTTATGTTGAAAAAAAAAATTTGTGCCACATAGATAAATAGAGACACATCAGCATTGTTGTAGTGTATTTTCCGGTCCTTGCGTTTTGGCCAGTGTACTTTGCGGTCCCTTAATTGATCCAGCCACTTATTCTCAATTCCCCCTCTTTTTCCTCATCTTCATTCATTTTAGTCCCAAATCCTCAAAATAAAATTGTAAAGTGCCCCAAAACTCTTCCAAATATTTCAATTTAGTCCTTAAAAAATATTTAAAACCCTAAACCCTAAACTCTAAAACCCTAAAACCTTAAAACTACTCTCTTGCAATTTGGTCCCAAAATTAATATCCAACTCATTTTCACTTGACACCTCATTAAAACTACTCTCTTGCAATTTGGTCCCAAAACCCCTAAATCCCCTAAAACTCTTTTTTAATCCTCTTCTTCATCTTTTTCATCTTCTTCATTCATTTTAGTCCCAAATCCTAAAAATAAAATTGTAAAGTATCCCAAAACCCTTGGAAGTTTCAGCATTCATCACATTTTCTCATTGCATTTATAGGTCTCTAACCCATTTTTATTCCATTATTCTCAATTCCCCTTCTTTTACATCATTTTCATTCATTTTAGTCTCAAATCCTCAAAATAAAATTATAAAGTGTCCCAAAACTCTTCCAAACATTCCAATTTAGTCCTTAAAAATATTAAAAACTCTAAACCCCTAAACTCTAAACCCTAAACAAATTACACAATTACACGTCACAATTTTCTACACATCATCATACTTTTTCTCTTCACCTAAACCTTCATCCAAAAATTAAAAATAATCCTAAAAATTGTAAATAAAAAAAGTTCTTCTTCACCTAAATAATCCCCTAAACCCACCGACTTCTCCCCTTCTTCNATATTAAAAACTCTAAACCCCTAAACTCTAAACCCTAAACAAATTACACAATTACACGTCACAATTTTCTACACATCATCATACTTTTTCTCTTCACCTAAACCTTCATCCAAAAATTAAAAATAATCCTAAAAATTGTAAATAAAAAAAAGTTCTTCTTCACCTAAATAATCCCCTAAACCCACCGACACTTCTCCCCCTTCTTCTTCTTCCATCACACCACTGTTCTTCTTGTTCTTTCTTCACCGCCGGCGATGGATCTCAAATCCCAACACCTTCTTCTTCTTCAAATCAAAGCACAACAAGAATAGATCCTCTTCTTCCTCTTCCTAGTCTTCTTCATTTTCTTCTATCAATTCGAATCAGCCGCTTTCTTTCAACGACAATCTCAGCCGATCACTCACATTCACGTTCCTCATCACGCACTCTCTCTCGTCCGAAGACGAAGAAAACGACGAATGAGAAGATAATTTCGATGACGGCGACGTTGGATTCCGTTTATGCTCATCCTTCGCCAGAGCCACTTGCTTCACCGATTTAGCTGGCATTTCTAAGGATTCGAAAGCACCACAACAAAATTAATCATGTATATATGTGAATCTGTGATAGGTGGTTCGATTCCCCGATTTTGTTACTTTAATTTGAAGAAGAAGAAGGTGTTGGGATTTGAGATCCATCGCTGGCGGTGAAGGAAGAACAAGAAGAACGGTGGTGTGATGGAAGAAGGAGAAGTCGCTGGGTTTCTTTTTCTGTGTTAAAATTGTTTTAAATTCTAATTTATTTATTTTTTCTTATATTTTGGTCCTATTACATAAAGAAAGGACCTTAATTAAAAAAATAAAACTTTTAGGGAATTTAAACCAATTCTTTTCTTTTATTTAACAGAAAAATTAGATGAAAAATTAGAGGAAGAATTGAGAATAATGAGATAAGAATAGGTAAGAGACCTAATTGCTCAAATTAAATATTTTTAGGATTTAGGTTTTTGGGGTTTAGAATTTTAGGGTTTAGGGTTTAGAATTTAGGGTTTAGAATTTGGGGTTTAGGTTTTAGGGTTTAGAGTTTGGGGTTTGAGATGTATGTTTTAGGGTTTTTATTACTTTTAAGGACTAAATTGGAATGTTTGGAAGAGTTTTTGGACACTTTACAATTTTATTTTGAGGATTTGGGACTAAAATGAAAGAAGATGATGAAAAATAGGGGGAATTGAAAATAAAGGGGTTTAGAGTTTGGGGTTTAGGGTTTAAGTTTTAGTGTTTTTGATACTTTAGAGGACTAAATTGAAATGTTTGGAAAAGTTTTGAGACACTTAACAATTTTATTTTGAGGATTTGGGACTAAAATGAAAGAAGATGATGAAAAAGAGGGGGAATTGAGAATAATGGAATAAAAATGGGTCAGTGACCTATAAGTACAATGAGGAAATGCTGATGTGTCGCTATTTTATGACGTGGCAGCTCTTTTTTTTTTAAAAAAAAACATAACGGGTGCTGACGTGGCCATAACGGGACACGTCAGCGCATAACGGGACATATCAGCGTCCGTTATGGCCACGTCAGCATTTTTGTAACGCCAATATGACGGAGGGACCAATTAGTGCAGCGTTTGCAAAATTCGGGGACCGGCTAGTACAATGGGTAAAATTCAGGGACCTATCTGTCAGCGAGTGCATAAATCAGGGACCGGAAAGTTATTTTACTCATATTTTAGAGTTACTTGAATTCAGAACCAAGGGGAAACTGTGGTAAACAAACCATTGCTAATAAAAAGGAAGTTTTCTAAAATATAACTCTATTTTGAATACTTGTTTAGTAAAATAAAACTTTGAAGGGAAGTAATAAAATTTATGAGTTTCTAAAATAAAGTTCGAGCATGGAAAATAAGTTGAGAGTTCCTTTTAAAATTTCATTCAAGATTAAAAATTTGTATAAGAAAGCAGTTAAGTTGTTCGAAGACTAGCTTTTCTTAGAAGTTTCATGTGGAAATTTTGTGGAGTATTAAATGAAAGGAATAGTAACAGAATATTTAAAACCATATGAAACTTTCATGTCATCAAAATATCGGTCTTGCTTCGATATACTTCCAGAAATAGTAGGAGTCAAGTTTTAGAAAAAGTCATAATTTGAAAATGTTTCAGTGAAGATAAATGATTTTCTTGAAAAGCCTGATTTTAAAATGAAAGCTTATTTTGTTCAAGAGGAAAGAAGAGCTTGGTATGTATACCACAAAAATCCATCAACACTCACTTCTTTAGAATTTTTTTTTTGTAAAGTAAACAACAATGATATTACAATTCAACTATATCATCTCAACCGTTCGAGATAATGAACATATCTAATACCGATGACACTAATATTCAACAACACGCAATTATCAATTCACAACTAAGTTAAGTTTCCTTACAATAAACACATCAAACATCAAAACTTGGCTGGGCGTTACGTATCGCCGTCCCCAGGGGGTTTCTTATTTACATAGTCATCTTCATTTCTATTTCCTTATCCAGTGGGCGTTACGTATCGCTGTCCCCAATGGGTTCTCATATCCATTTCGTTTTTCATATCTACGTGGGCGTTACGTATCGCCGTCCCAGGGGTTTCTAACATCATTTTCCACTTACACAAACACCAACACAATCACGATCACGACGATCACAATCACAAACACAACAAACACAATCACAATCGCAACCACAAACACAAACACAAATGCAAACATAAACACAAACACAAACACAAACACAAACACAAATGCAAATATAAACACAAACACAAATACAAACACGGTTAAATTCAATCAACTCAGGACCTACAACACTCAAATAAAAATTAAATATAGTCACCAACATCAATCAACTTTAAAGTGAACAATTAAGATATACACAACAATAATTTCATATCTTCCATCAAGATAGCTCGATCAAGGAGCTTAGGATCCAATGCAAGTAATTTTAAAACTCACTAATTAAACATTGAGTCGTCATTCAATTATTAAGATAAACAAAACATAAGTCATGCATCACTTGGAGAAATCAACAAAAATTCACAAGAAGAAATGCACATAAAGAGATATCATAAGATGTATGAAAAGATCAACAAAATCGACAACCATATAAAGAAAAACAATCAAGTTACAAGAATATAAAATGACAATAAATTCGTCAAAGCACTACTCATGGCCAACTTTATAGAGTTCCAAATTATCAAGAACATCATCTCCTACATCATCATCATCATCATCATCATCATCATCATCATCGTAAATAACTCAAGGAACTAGTATTACAAAATCAAGTTTTCACGATAAGAATTCTGCAACAATTTGAACTTACATCAATCTCAACTTCAACCCTTTCACTGAGGAGAAATACAGATAATCACCTCATCTCAAAAGTGACAACCATATCTGAGTAATTTAATTCCAAGTTAATCACTTACCACCATCAATAACATAGTCAACATGTGAACGATTATTATATCCAAGACGATTATTATATTCAAGAGTACTCAAGACCCTAAATTTTAAGAAACTGCAATTTAAAGAGTTAGTTCACAAATAAACAAATCTCATCAACAGTCAAGCCCTCACACATGGCAAGGGGAAGAAAGCCACTCACCTTGATCTAGAGGACAGATAACTACTCCTTCTAGCTTCCCAACCAATGATAAGTGTAGGTGAATCTAAGAGAGATGGAGAGGAGAGGACAACCGCTGGCAGGAGCTGGCCAGACAACGTCGCTGGCGGCCTCTGGACGGTGGCTGACGACCGGCATCGTCGACGATGGTGGTTGGAGACAAAGGCAGCAATGGGTGAGAGGGAGAGAAGTGGGATCATGAGTGAGAAGAGTATGAGCCAAATGAAAAAAAAAATCATCGTGGCTGATTTTTTAAGGTTTGTGGGGTCAGTTTGTAATTTTCAGAAGTCAGGGGGACAAAATGCTATTAAGATGCAGTGCTACAAGAATTAGTATTTGCGAAAATGCCAAGAATCATTCAAATCCTTCCAAAATGGTCCCTAAAAACTCAAAATTTTAGAAGAAGAATTTCTTGACAAGCTTTATGTCGTTAGCTTCGTTGCGTTGAGTAGATTGCAAATATGAAGTTTGTTTTTGAAAATATCAGCTCTAACTTATCCCGTTTCTTACTGAACAGTGTTCTATCGCAGTGCTAAAATAAAATGACAGATACAATTTTAAACTCTATTGACTCCCAAATTTTTTTTAACCACAAGCTCATAAAAATATGAGTTTACTTATTTCTTTTTTGAAAAAAATATCTAAACTAAAACCCACTTATACTAGTTTAAAACTAGCTTAAAAGTTGATATACAATCCTATAAATCACTAATTCTATTTCTAAACCCTCAAAAATGAATTCTAAAATTCTGGGATTTCACAGTATATGCCCTGAAGATTTGGAGGCATTTTGAAGAAGTTACCAATAAAATCATTTCTGAGGAGAAAAGGATGAAATGTGAGAGTCAGAATTCAATGGACTCGGTGATGGTAGCTATAAGTGGGAGTGGTTTGATGAAGAATCATGGTAAGAATATGACCTGCTGGAAATGTGGAAAGTCTGGTCATGTAAAAAAAAATTGTCGAGGAGGAGCAAGTTCGACAAATGGCTCTGAGGAAGACTCTAACCTTATCTCTCTCGCTGTGGGAGAGGATGATCTTGTTTGAATATTGGGTGGAGCATTCTCATAGTATTTCCACGTTACCATGGATGAGGATGAGTTGTTGTTAGCGGGTCCACAGTTGCACATGGGCATTGGTTGGCATTGATGCAAGATGTGTGGTGGAGTTATGTCAATGGTTGAAGGACTTCCGGGGAAAGCCAACATGGAAGGAACACCATAAAGTCTCAACAAGGTTTTTCCACATGTGCCAAGGTAAAATTTTTAGAATTGGTTTATTCTAAGTGAATACACTTTTATGGTGGAGTGTGATAGTTCTTGGTTTAAGAGCTATGTGTTGGGAAATCTCGGAGCAAAACACGCAGCGGAAGCAAAAGCAAAATAAAATTTAAATGCGCTGCCCAAGATTTCCCACCCGAGATCCGCTAGTTGAATTTAAAACCTCGTTAGATAAGTGGTATACCTCAAGATTTCAATCGGCTTGGTTGTACTCAGGCGAGTTTGAGAAGTCCACTATCAGCGTCCTTCCTCCACCGGTAATCCACACGAACGGTTTATCGAACACCAAGGTGCTAGCCTTCTGTTCCTTTCTCCAAAGAAACCAGGGAACTGAATCTACAGAGTTTTTGATTCAAGAACTCTTTCTTGAACCAAAAGTGATGGTGGCGCAAAAGGGAGAAGACAACAACAAAACTCCTTTTTTTTTTCTTCTCTCAAAACCCTAACAATCCTACAACTCGAATTTCTCACTAACTCTTTAGGAAAATTCGAATTCTCTCTCTAGGATAGGTGGGTGGCGATTTTTTCCTCTCTCTCTACAAGGAGGAAGACAAAATTGCACTTGTAAAAATTAGGTTTAGGCTAGGCGACTTTTAGGCTTTATAATTACCAAAATTATGGAATTTTATAATTCTAAAATCATGACATTACAATAATATCATATTCTAGGACTTGAATATCTAATTAAAATATTACCATAATATTTTAATTCAAATTCAAACTGCTATCTTGGAGAATCAAATGGAAGATCAAATCTTCCCTTGGGACCCACTAAGATAGGCGCCTAATGCCTGACTTTTAGGAAGTCATAACCAACTTATTTTATCCCAATGATTTTGAATTAAAATATTACCCTAATATCTTTAATTCAAATTTTGAATCTTGAATTTAAATTCTTTATTGAATTAAAATATTACCCTAATATCTTTAATTCAAATCTTGAATCAAATTCAAATTCAAACTCATGATTTAAATTAATAAACATTTCTATTAGTTAAAATCAACCATAAAGAGGCGCCACCCGCATCCAATATTAGTGAATTTTATAAATCAATAATCTCCTAACTTTTAGGAACCTTATCTGATTTATTATTCCCTAATATTATAATTGTAAATAGATTAATCCCTATTAACCATTTAACAATTATTATATTTAAACTTGTCCCACAAATTTAAATATATCACAACTGTAGATTATTTAAGACAAGACTTAATGTCCCAGACATTCTTGCTATGTCTTAAAATGTGTCACCGGAGTGACCCACGAATTAACCCTAATTCGCATCCATTCAAGCGGTGTCCTAATCCTGCTCGTGTGTGACCCAGCATGCCCCACGCGAATTTGGCAGTAAATCATCTCTATGACTTACAAGTCGTGAGCGGACTCTAGCAAGCCATCACGACTACCCAAAATACGTGAGTTATCGTTTTTACCAAAACCGATTTAACCTTAGTACCTCCTTGACACCGACCCTATTGTTCTACGATATCTTGGTCATGGTGTTGGAGATTGTGCCCTAGGGCCAATCATTTTATAGATATGTTGAGAACATATCAATTAATTTATGGAGATAAATTAATGGTTATCATATTATTAGCATGTTTACTATGATAACAATCCGTGATTAATTATGAGATAATTAATCTAAACTGTCCCTGGTCGCTCATTCAAGTGGGAGCTTGAACTGAACTAAGACCAGCATGACCTCGGTGCATGAGATGCATACACTAGATGTTGGTACGAGAGTCATGGTGCAATTGCGTAAGGTGGTTACGAGTTGCTG
>QANZ01030187.1:10534-62340 GCA_003254925.1 Chamaecrista fasciculata | reverse complement strand
AAATATAATAACTGACTCAAAGTGCAGAACGTGTGCACATCATGGGACCCTAAAACGTGAGTAACACATTAAGTAGGTCAAAACAGTTGCCTTGACACCCTGGATGGTCTTGACAAGCTGGCGGATGACGTGGCCTTCTAGAATAAGTCTTTAGAGGCTTATCACTACCCTCCCCTTGAAAAACCGACTTGTCCTCAAGGAGGAAAGAAGGATACTGATTTTTGAGGAGGTCATAATCTTCCCAGCTAGCATCTTCTAAAGGAAAGCCCTTCCATTGAATAAGTAATTCCAGCACCTTGGATCCCGAAGACTTCGCCCAGCGATGTTTCAAAATTTTTTCTGGCTCCGTGTTAAATTCCCATGAGTCAGAAATGGGTAACGGAGGAGGCATTTCTGAGTCAACATAACCCACTGCTGGTCGGAGCATAGAAACATGGAAAACGGGGTGTACCTTAGCTGTAGATGGCAACAAAAGCTCGTAGGCAACAGTACCAACCCTGTTTTTCACCTTGTACGGCCCGAAAAATCGGGGTGACAGCTTCTCATTTGGCCTCTTTGCTAGAGATCGTTGGCGGAACGGTTGGATGCGAAGGAAAACCATATCTCCAACTTCAAAATTGAGCTCCCTTCTCTTCGTGTCAGCATAACTCTTCATGCGATTTTGGACCTTCAAGAGATGATCCCTTAGCAATTTCAGCATGTTATCCCGCTCCACAAGCTGTTCCTCAAGCGCTGCAATGCGTGTTTCACCGAGAACAAAAGGGTGCAGCGCTGGGGGATCCCTGCCATACACAATCTTAAATGGAGTAGAGTTAGCGGAAGTGTGGAAACCGGTGTTAAATGAGTATTCTGCCCAGGCCAAGTATTTGCTCCAATCCTTGGGTTTGTCATGAGCAAAACAACGAAGGTAAGCCTCCAAACTCCTATTGACAACTTCAGTTTGGCCATCTGTTTGAGGGTGATATGCTGTGCTCATTTTAAGCTTAGTACGGCTCAGACGGAACAGCTCCTGCCAAAATGCACTAATAAACACGGGGTCACGGTCAGAGACAATTGAACTTGGCACACCATGGAGTCGTACCACCTCCTTACAAAACAAGGCAGCCACTGACTTGGCTGTATATGGATGGGAAAGCCCCAAGAAATGACAGTACTTACTAAAACGGTCAACAACTACCAAAACAGTGTCCATACCATGTGATTTAGGCAAACCTGAGATGAAATCCATAGAAAGATCCTCCCACACTCGATGGGGAACAGGTAATGGTTGAAGGAGTCCCGCAGGGGCAAGTGTCTCGTATTTGTTTCGCTGACAGGTAAGGCAACTCTGAACATGAGCCTTAACTTCTTGCTTCATCTTTGGCCAAAAGAAATTGGAAGTCAACCGTTTCAAAGTTTTTAGAAACCCACCATGGCCACCTACTAATGAAGCATGCGCCTCTTCAATAAGAGTGGATTTGAGAGTTGAAGAAGCAGGAATAACCACTCGATCATCATAATAGAGTATACCTTGCACCATTCTGAAGTGTGGGACAGCTGCTGGGTTTGCACGAAGATCAGTGATAATTCGTGCACTGAACTCATCCTTTACTAGTTCATCCTTCAACTGGGCAAAATCCAGCGGGAATGGTATTGCCAAGGCCAAAAAATCCGCATATTGAGGCTTCCTGGAGAGAGCATCAGCTCCTTTATTTTCTCTACCAGCTTTATACTCAATATGGAAGTCAAAAGGGAGCAATTTGATCAACAACCTCTGCTGTTCATGAGTTGTTACCCGCTGCTCCAATAGATACTTCAAGCTGTGATGATCAGAACGAACCTTGAACGGCTGTCCCCATAAGTAATGTCGCCATTTTTGGAGAGCTAACACCAAGGCAAGTAACTCACGGTCATAAGTGGATTTTATTCTGGATGAGAAAGAAAATCCCTTACTAAAATAGGCGATCGGATGGTCATTCTGCATAAGGACAGCTCCTACCCCATCAGCTGACGCATCACACTCAACAACAAATGGTTGAGTAAAGTCAGGTAAACCCAACACGGGAACAGTGGTCAGCGCCCTTCTCAAGGTTTGAAATGCAATCTCAGCTTGAGGATTCCACTGGAAGGCATTCTTTTTTGTGAGATCAGTGAGGGGGCGTGCTATTTCTCCATATCCCTTGACAAACCGTCGGTAGTAGCCAGTGAGGCCCAGGAAACCACGAACTTCTTTCACATTAGAAGGTCTTGGCCACTCCATGACAGCACTTATTTTCTCAGGTTCCACACCCACTCCAAACTGTGAAACAACATGACCCAAAAAATGTACCTCCTGCTGGCCAAAAGAGCATTTTTTGAATTTGGCATAAAAGGAGTTCTCCTTCAACAGTTGGAAGGTAACACGGAGATGCTCTCGGTGTTGATTCACGTCCTTGCTGAAGATGAGTATATCATCAAAGAAGACCAAGATAAATTTGCGCAAATGAGGCCTGAAGAGATCATTCATTGCTGCCTGGAAAGTAGAGGGTGCATTTGACAACCCAAATGGCATAACTGTGAACTCATAGTGGCCCGAATGAGTGCGGAAGGCTGTCTTGTGGATGTCAGTAGGATTCATACGTATTTGATGGTATCCCGACCTGAGATCAATTTTTGAGAATACGGTAGCTCCATGCAACTCATCAAGAAGCTCATCAACATTGGGAATGGGATACTTGTCAGGAATGGTAATTTTGTTGAGCTGTCTATAGTCAACACACATTCTCCAGGTATCATCTTTCTTCTTCACTAGCAATACAGGGCTAGCATACGGGCTGGTGCTGTGACGGATGAAACCCGAGGAAAGAAGAGCAGCCACTTGGGTTTCTATTTCATTTTTTTGGTGGTATGGGAAACGGTATGGACGGATGTTGGGAGGGCTGGAATTTGGTATAAGAGGGATGGAATGAGTGTGGTTTCTGTATGGGGGTAGTGTTTTAGGTTCAGAAAATATGTTTTCAAATTCTTGAAGCATTGGGTGAAGGGAGTCAGGAGTGGTGTTTACGATATTGGGTTCAGGAGAGGTTATGTGTTGGAAGGTGAGTAAGGAAGCTGGATTACTTTGCAAATGTTGAACACCCTGTAATTTATACTTCTTACCATTCCATTCAAATATCATGAACATCTCATTCCAATTTGCTTGGACTGTGTTGAGAGAAGCTAGCCATTTGATCCCAAGCACCAAATCAGCACCACCAAGAGCAAAAGGATAACAATCTTGTACTAATTTCAGCCCCTGCAGTTGTACCTCAACATCTCTGCATATGGAGTTACATTTGATGATCTGACCATTACCAATCTGAACCCCAAAAGATGGAGTTTGTTGCACTGGCAGGTTTAGCGATTTTACCAACTTTTCAGAGACAAAGTTGTGTGTAGAGCCGCTGTCCACTAGAATCAGCACCGGGTTGCCCTGAATAGAGCCTTCAATCTTCATTGTAGAACCTTGGTACTTCCCCAAAATGGCATGGAAGGAGATTTCGGCCCCCTCTGCAGCGTGTTCAGCTTCGTCAGCGACTGGGTCCGCCGGAAAACCGCCGTCCTCCACTGGCTCGCCGTCGTCGTCGATTTCCAGCAGAGACAGCGTCGCCTTGCACCTATGCCCAGGTGCGAACTTGTCTCCACAGCGAAAGCATAGCCCTTTCTCTCGTCGTGCCTGCCGTTCAGCCTCCCAAGTCGTCATGTTCTGTGTATTTTTCTGACCTAGCGAGTTGGAAGAAGAAGGAAGTAAAAGACGTTCTTTGTTCTGCCACCCTGGATTAGTGAGAGTTCTCCTTGCTGAGTTGTAGTTGCTTTCTCTATTGGGCTTTGAAGACCCAAACTTGGCCTCATACTCCAAAGCTAGACTCAAAGCCTTATAGACAGTTCTGGGCTTTTGAATCCTAACATCAGCAATTAAATCTTCCTTGAGCCCACCTAAGAAAACACCAAGTAAGCAATGCTCAGGCCAGTTTTTTACCCTAGCTGCTCTCTTAGCGAACTCCTTCCTATAATCTTGCACCGTACCCACCTGCTTCACACGGCACAGATGCTCATCAGGGTTTTGAAACTCAGCTGGTCCATAATTCTCCTGCAGCGCCTTCACAAGTTCCTCCCAGTACAACATGGTTCGTTCTCCATTCATCCATGCAAAAAGATCCAAGGCATCTCCTTCCAAATACATGGCAGCGATGTCAACTTTCAACTCTTCGGGTGTTTGATAATATCTGAAATATTTCTCCGCCTTCAGAATCCAACCCCGAGGATCTCCACCTTCAAACTTGGGGAACTCCATCTTGGTATGATTGCGCCTGGCAGGATCTCTAAGCCACCATGGTGCATCAACTTCCTCATCTTCGAACATGTGAGCCTTCCCCCTGTCACGATGGCCAGTGTGACTACTCCCCGGTTGAGTTTGGTTTGCTTGTGCTGCTTTGAGCGCTGCCACCTCTGCTGCCAAGGTATCCAAGTTGTTCAATTTTGAAGACATAGCCTCCAATTGAACAGCAAGTTGATCATTAGTGGGTTGTTCAGTAGACCTAGTATTCACCATGATGAACCTGGCTCTGATACCAGAATGATACAACCCAAATATAGAACAGTGTATGTAGAACAAGAAGAAGACAAGAACAAGGTAAATTCCAGAATCTAGAAAACACCTTCAATAAAAGGTCCGTAGAGTGGACTACTCTCAATACAATCTGATGAAATATGAATCATGCCTTCCTAACCTAAAACACAGCTATTTATAATAGCCAACTTCCTAAGAATCTGAACTAAAGGAAACGTGTGCAGCCTATAAACTAGGAATGGGAAAGTGCAGCCTACAAATTAGGAAAGGGTAAAACAATAACTGAAAAGAGAAACAAAATGCAGCAGAAATATAATAACTGACTCAAAGTGCAGAACGTGTGCACATCATGGGACCCTAAAACGTGAGTAACACATTAAGTAGGTCAAAACAGTTGCCTTGACACCCTGGATGGTCTTGACAAGCTGGCGGATGACGTGGCCTTCTAGAATAAGTCTTTAGAGGCTTATCATGTTGCTTCAATGGAAAAAAATGCATACAATAAAATGGAAACTTAATTCAGAGATTGCATTCTAAAACTAATATCAAAACATAAGGCAGTTTATTTCGGCATCTTAACAAAAGTAGGGGAAAAAACTTGGACAAGAGTTTTCCTGTATAGAAAAAGAACCCTGAGGATAGAGGAGAGAGGGCATAAATAGTAAATACCAAGTAAAATCCGCTTAAAGTATTTACTAAACTTAGGTATTCTAGTGGCATACATGGTAGTAATCTCTTAAACACCACCAGAGTGTGAAAAAATAAGTCAATAACAGCATTTGCTATCCTTGTGCAAAAATGTCTGAAAAACCTATTCACCACCATGTATTCATCTTCCACTCCCTATGTAGGAGAAACTGTCAAATCTCAGAACTTATTTTACTCCTCCTTAGCCCCATCTATCTCAAACTCAATTCTCCACGAAGTATATGCAAAGCATAGAAAGGAACCAATATACTATTAATTCAGGTCTGTTGAGGTTAGTTCATAATGCTCTAACAAATCTAGGCAGTACAACAATGTCCTTAAAAATAGAAGAAATTAAGCAGATGATATGTGATGGGAAATAGCCCTCGTCATGCATGATTAAGCAACAATCTAAGCACAGCAGAGGAGAAAGAAATCATTGAAGAATACAAAACATAATCTGATAATGTATTTCTACTCCAATGGAGTTTAGCAAGAAAAACATGGAAATTTGGCTTGTTTTATTTTGTTCCTTTGCTCTTGCTGGTATTGTCTTCACATATATTGACATATATGAGTATGATCCATCCCATGTACCATTCTCCTAACACTAATTTATTTCTCATATTCTTTTTAGCCACCAGAATCTACAGTAAAATGAGCTAAGGTATAAGTACCTAAATGGAAGTGCATCAGTGGATGAATCACGGCACTGCTTCTCAAGGGTATTTAGAGCCTCATTGACTTGACCTCCCATCAGCAATAACTGGCGAAATAGAGACAATATGAAAATGCAAAAAGGACTGCTAGTTTCTAAAAACAGTTTAAAATGCAGAACCTCTTGCCATACAATTTGAAGATAATGCACTCACAAAATATGCATATGCATATTATTGTTATGTATGCTTCATACCTGTATCAATGGAAGTAATGCTCCTGATGCTGAGGGAGTTAAGTCAAGAGCTAATTGTAAATGCTTCACAGCATCATTGTAATAATCATTAGGCAGATCTTTGTGCATGTAAATGAACTTCTCAAAACTTTCGTGGTCAGGCAAATGCAATGGCAATAACCAGGAATCAACACTCTCTAAGTAAATGCAAAGGAACATCAGTAATGCAGTAAGATGTGAATCAAAGAGACCAATCAGAATTTGCTAAAAGAAAGTGTTTATGCAATTGTTTCTAATTTCCATTATTATTAAAACTATGCAAAAGTAGCTTTACAAAGTTTACATAAATATATTTTTTTAAAAGACAGAACAGTTAACATAAATAATGAACCAGTTGCAAGAAGAGACCGTGTTTTCCAATCTCGAAAAATATTAAGTAGGAAGATCAAGATACATATAGGTACATACATGTGTGATCAACTCAACACACATTTTGGTGAGTGCAACTTCAAGAATTAGATTTGTTCCCCAGTCAAATGATTTTATCAGCCATAAGAGGGAAATAAAAAATAAAATCCCATAATCACCACTGGTTCTACATGACTGACCACAACAGCACAACAGAAAAATCAAGGGGCAAAATACAGATTTTAGATAAGTTTCTCTTCAGAGATATTATATTTCTCTTTATTATCTACTGTCACTTCCAGTGGAGCAGTATGAAACGTCAATTGATGATAGAACCAGAAATCTCCTCAATCTCATGTCAAGTTTCCGGACAACAGAAGAATCCAAGATCGACATCCAGAAAGTCTAAGTAAATGGACTCTAAACAATACAAAATACAGAGATAAATGCTGCTGATTTTGAACTCTCTAGTGTCAAATAGTATGCATGTAAATAAGTAATAAATAGTCCAATGCATGAGCAATTGTGGAAGAGGGATCATGAAATCTTGAATATCAAGATTTTTTTTCAAGCCCTGATATCATTAACCCTAAATCTGTTAGAAATTTAACCGCTGAACAACCCAATACCTATTTATATTACTGTTGCTAGCAAGAAATTTCTATGAATCATTAACTTCACTTATTAAAGCCCTCAACTGAGAATTCCTAACTATCCAACCATCTAAGCAATTGCCCTCATTGGAGAAAATTGTCATAATGCAGCCCAACCCAACAAACATAAGCCTATCAACAAAATTTGTAACAGAAAAAAAAAATATGGGAGAAAACAATAACAAGTTAAAAACAAAAAAGGGAAAACGTATGGGAAAAAGAGAGAGAGATATCTATTGAAAAATTACCAAGAGCATATAAAGAAGCATCATCTGGCATATGAATTCTGTGATGCATGTGAGAGTCTCCGTTTCCAGTATGTTCTTCAGAATCTAAGTAAAAACCTTGTGGCTGGAAGTCTGGGAAAATTTTTCCTCTTTGATTGTTAACATCAACCTCCAAAGAAACTCCCAAGTGTTGGTCAACATCCATGGATCTCTTCTTATCTTTCACAACAGAGGTATCTGAATCACACTTGTATGGATTCTCTCCTATGTGGGATTCAACAGTGTTATGCCACTCTGAGTGCCCTACTTGATTGCTAAATTTGCTGCCCACCAAATCTAAGGTTGCTGGGGAGTCAGGTAGGTCAGAATCTCTCCATTTTAATTCTTTTGGGATATAAGAATACCACAGTTCATAGTATGTCAAACCCATCACCATATTTGACGTAGAATCAAGACCAGATCCACTTTCCTGCTTGAGGCTAAAAAAATATATGATCAGAGAAGTTAGAGTCTGACAATCCTCTTGTGATACTACCTTTCTCAATCATTATTTTCCATGTGAAACTCATCATTAGAGAAGTAAACCACAAATTGACAGTGAAAAGTTGCAATTCAAAATCTGAATATTGACATGATATTCGTTAAATCAAGCATTCTCAATCTCTAGTTTCACCAAAAGTGTAATTTAGCCCATATACATTGTATGTGATTTGGTCATTATCATATTATATCATAATTCAATTCGAATTAGCAAATGCAAAGTGTAAAAAAAAAAAAAAAATTTGTTGTATCCTGATCTCAGTCAATATCTACAAAAGCAAATGAGTCTGTGACCATTGTTGCTGAAGTATTGCTGTCAACATCACTGACTATATTTGGTGGAGATAGACACAAGGAAGAAAGGTTATCATTTCCTGCTGCCTAAGACCATGACCATGATTCCTGAATGAAGAGAGAGATTCTCGGTTCTACTGTCCTGGTTCTCAACTATCCTATTAATTCATTTATTTTACGATTTTTTGTTTTATATAACATGTGGCTTTTCTAGATGATTCACCTATCAGATAGACTCCTTTAGTTATTTATTGCCATGTCATCAAGAGAGGAGATCTACAATGTTATGATGCCAGGGGGTAAATTACAAAATGTTTGAAACTACAGGGGCCAAATCACATGCAATTAAAGTGCATCAATCATATTATAACTTTAGTTATATAAAGAGAGAGATAGAGAGACCCCCCCAAGTTTCATAGCAACAATATCCAAATCATGTAGAACCAGTGGTTTATATAAAATGGAAATATTAATAATAATAATTCATAATTAGTAAACTTTCATAGCAAGAACCACTCCCTATATAATAGTCATGAGTGGCTTACTATCAGTCAATTACATTGTTAGGCAATGCTAGACAAATGCTTAAGAATTAAGGGAAAAGTTATATACCATAGAACAGCCTGATGTGCTTCCTCAAAATTCCCTTGCACAATACAGAACAATATGAACTCCAAATGAACTGCAAACCTTTTCTGATTCACAAGTAAAATTGTACAATAAGAACTGACGCCCTAAGAAAAAAATTGATGGCATAAAGAGGAAAACAATATCTCCATTGCAAAATAGAAAACGAAAAGTAAAGTTTTTCCACAAACTGCACAAATCCTATAGTTGCAATATCACAAAAAGGGAAAGGGAAAGCATCACATAATCATAATGCTCCGTGGTTTCATTTTCACTAGTAAGTTGTAAATGCAAGATTGTAACTAGAAAATCATTTCAGAAAATACATAGATAATCAGACTAGATTTTCTACACAGCTAAAAGAAGGTAGGATAAAACAAGACTTAGTGGACATTTCCATCCAATAAACACAAAATCAAGTTGTATACAAAATTTTATTATTCAGTCAAGACTAGTCTTCCTTTTGGGACATGATTGGTTGCTTATGTAAGCATCATCAGATAGAGGAGTGCAGCTTAGTTATGGCTAAAGGCTGATCTTCAAGGGAATTTTTCTTGCCCATCTAAAACCAAACACACACGAAGAAGGACCATAGTGGTTAATGAAGGATGAAGCAAATCTGGAATATAGCCTATCCATTATGTTCCTTGCATATGACAGTTTTTCAACTTATGGATGGGGTAACAGCATAACATGGTTATAACTTATTATATAGACATACACTTCACACCAAATCTAATATTCTACTATTTAGAAAAGCATGCCCTCTAGAAGACTTAGTCTTTAATCATAAGTACTATTGTTTGGTCTTTATCTAAGACTTTCTTGAAAACTTCTCTCACCTGTATTATTTTTATCTATATTATAAAAGTCTATCATGATAACTTCATTAAAGTCAGAATTGGCCGTAAATCTATTAAGGCGTCAAGAATAAGTCAAAAACCATTCATACCCAGCAACATTGAAATCAATCAACAAAGATATAGTCATCTTGTATCCCTAAGGAGAAAGTATATGAAATATACCTCTACAGACCAATCCTTCATTGATCCATTCTTCCTCATCCAAACATCATAGATGTTCCTGATCCTTGATGGATTGATACGATTATTTTCTATATGTTTTAGAAGCTCCAGTAAAATCTGAAGATATAAGAACATATATCATGGTGTTGAAAATCTATATCATAACATCAGTTATAGGAAAATAAATTACAGCAGCGAGGTTGCTAAGAGAAGGCTAAAAAGAAGAGAGGAAAAAAAAAGAGCATCTGAGCATGTCACTTCAATCTTCCTAAAAATTAAAACTTCTAGTAAACATAAAAATGATATGTAATTTATACATTATTTAGCAATCTAGACATCTGAGTCTGGATTTCCTTTTTCATCTCATCTTGTTATCTTATACTTTTGGAATAGACTGCAATTCAAGAAAAAGTTCATACCGAATACTTAAGCTGATTCTCAAAAGGAGATTTGTCTTTAACTGTTGCTTGCAGGTACGCACTTACAACACCACTTGCCTCCACCCAGTTTTGCTGTTTCACAAGTCTACGAAATAAATACCGCAATCTAGCCCGATGTTCTGACCTCAAATTGTTGGGACCTAGTCCTAGAACGTAAGAAGGCTTTGTCAACGGCAACATGATTTTTTTCACAAGCTTTTCTTGTACAGCTAAGTTGTCATTGTTGGGAACTCTCTTCTTCTTCCTTTTACGAACATGGACTTGTATAGCACTATCTCCAAGCTCTGGTTCCACAACTCCCGAGTCCCAATGGTGAGAGTCCATATCAGTATGAGGCTACACCTAGGTTTATCAGCAGAGGACAAACAATGAAGAATGAGAAAAAGAAGTCCGAAGTTCATGGGTGGGGTTTGTGGGGTTTTTGAAATAGAGCCTCAATATCTATCTTTGAAATTAGTGTATTCATGTTTGAATTAGAGCCTCCAAGTGTTTGAATTAGAGCCTCCAAACATGAATACGATGGCAGCTTTATGAATCAAAAGGGATGCCTCAAATTTCAAAAACAACTATTTCAACTTCTTTGAGGCATTTCCACAAACACCTCATGTGCATCATTTTAATTCATACAAGAGAGTGAGAGTTCAGCTAACAAATGGTTCAATACAAACAAGAAAGCAACCTAAACCTTGAAATACATTTGTAGAAACACAAATAAGGACAGGAATGAAGCGTGGGACCAAGAAAAAGAAAAAGAAATTACCTTTGATGATTATTTGGTTTTAGTTTCTACTTCCTTCTTCTCTTTTCTATTTGATTATAAAGCCAATGCTTCCTGAGAGTGCAAGAAGCTTATGGGTAGGTAAGGTTAAATTGGCTTTAAAATACTCTGCTCGACAAGAACCACATCTTCATTGTGCCTATCAAATGCCACCCATGTCACAGAAAGAACTCCTTAGACAACAAGTATTTACGGCCAAGTTTGTCGCGACGGAGTGACTGATGGTTTTGGTCGTTTACTCGTTTTTTGTTGGTTCTGGCTTTGGGCCTTGGTTTAGCGGTTAGGCCCGTTTGGTTCTTTTTCTGTTTCCTAGGAGAGAGTAGGCTGTTCTCTGTTTCTCATTTCTTTGCCTATTCGCTCTCCTGTGCTGTTCGGCCTATGTGGTTGGGCCGATTTAGCTGTTTTTCTGATAAAAAATCTCCTTTTAATGATGCTTTTTGTTATTTAGGTTTGGAATAAAATGCCAATTAATTTTTTTGTGATTTTTTTTTTATTATTATTTTTTTAAAGTTGTACAAAATAAAGTGTTACAGTTTGATTGACTTTTAATCAACTATTTTTTTTTTAAAATGTCTTTCTATTTCGTATTTCTTCCCCCTATATATATTAGGGGCTTTGTGTACTCTAACAGGCACATAATATATGTATGTAAAATAAATTAGAGATCAAATAGTTGACTCAATAAAAAAAAAAGACCAAATAGTGAATTTCCTCTCATTTTAATTACATGTAGTATTTCTATCTTAGTATAAGTGAAATGACGACCAGAAGGCTCCTCCCACATATAATGTAATATAGATATTTATTTATAGATTGTCGAACTTGAAAATAACACCCTCCCCCCACTTAAACTTTAAAAAGTACTTGGTATTTCTATTTTTGAGAATGTGATTCTTAAGAATATGATTCTCATAATTTCAAAAATATCAGTTTAGATTAATTAAAATAGTTATGAATTATTTTGCAATATTCTTAAGAATATTATAATCTTATGTTTGGTTCAACTTGATGATCTCGAGAATGTTTAATACTTTTTCAAATATACCCTTGACTTTTTATTCTCAAATAATTACTTATCAAATATAGAAATTTTCCAAAATAATTCATGAAAATATTTTAAAAAATGTGTTTTGTTTCTACATCATATAATTAAAATTTTTAAATAACATTAATTATTTATAAAAAAAATACAATTTCAAAATTTAATGTCCATAATTCTTAAAATAACAAAAGAGCCTAAAAAAATTACAGCTCAAAATATAACTAACATAATTGTCAAAAAANATATATTTTGTTAAAAATAAAAAATAAACAGAGTAAATAATATTTTAGCCTAAAAAATTATATATTTTTCAATTTTATTCTAATGATATAATTACAAATTATTTTAATATTTTCATTAAATATTAATTTAAGACGAATATATAAATAACATTTTTAAAAAGCATTAATTGTTAAATATGATGTGAATAAAATTTAAAATCGTTTTAAATATATTACTAAATTTTAGTTAAAATATTTAATAAGAAAAAGGTCAAATTAATTATAATCATATTTTTTAAAAATATTAATTTAAAAAGTTATCATGTTTTAAGACAACTAGGGATATGTTTGGTCCTCCCACGTGAAATTATGCTTCTTTAATTTCCCTATTCACTTAACATAGTCCTTTTGCCCTACGATATCATGTACGGTAGCACAGAGTTCTTGGGATCACAAAATTAATTAGAGCCAAATCTCAGACATTATCATCTTTTGGATTTCTAATTTTCTATAATGTCTTTAATCCTCTAATCCTCTTAGTTGTAAGTTGCAACATGTATTAAGCAGTTTATGCAGCCCACATGCCATCCCTTTTCATTCTTTTCTTCTTGTTTATCACACTTTCCTGTCGGCAACTAGCTAGTGAATTAATTATCATCAATCACTTCAAAATTGTTTAATATATATATATAGTATATGCCATATGGTTTTGAGAGTTTTTTCATTGTTTATTTTAAAAATAATATAATATATAATTAATAATATAAAAGATAATAAATTAACATAATTTTGACTTGTTTTTGCTATCATAAAAATGATAAATTAATATTTAAGAAATTGATGAAATTTCTAACAAAACAAAAGAAAAAATTGATGACATTATATTAATTTGTGAGAAACTTATTGGTGGCTACTTTTGGTCACATGCAAAGGTATAATCCACAATTTATTGGTGACGAGTGACGACATCACGCCACCAATAAGTTTTGGTAGTGACAAAAATATTTTTTTTACATGTTGAGTTTTTGGCTCAATCGACTATGCGACCATATCCCACATCCTAGTCATGAATTTATCAGTACTATTTCAGTATATCATAAATTAAAATTTATTATTGATTTTAGAATGCTAATTTATAATTTTAAAAGAATAATTCAATAAAATTTTTTCCATTACTAATAATATAAAAACATGTTATCTTTTAAAATTATTGGCTTGTATAGATTATCTAGCCTTTACTCAGTTAGATGTGATTACATATTTTGAATAGTAGTCTCCAACCATTAATCAGAATATTAATTAGTTAGAGTGATAAATTGAACTAATTTTTTGATTCATTTAGAATTATACATCATTATATTATATTATATTATTCAAGCTTATGCAATACTTTATAATTTAAAAAGTATAAGTCAAATTTAGATTCTTCAAGATTTTATATTTTTTGAGAATATTCCTCACATTAATTCTCTATCAGTAAATAATTAACGAGACAATCATGGATGATTACAAAGCGTCAAAGCCTAGCTAGCTATATCATATTATAACGTGGGACTAGTTAGCTATATATATCATATAACGTGGGCTAGTTAACAATGACACTCGATTATATATATAATAATCCTTAAGTATTTATGTAGTCATATTCATCTATTTTATAATTAATTTATAAAATGCTAGCTTATGAAGATCAGTTCAAGTTTTTTTTCATTATTATTCTTTTCTTTTCTTTTTTATTTTTTGTATAAAGCCCCAAAACAGAGAAATAAGTGCTTGAGCTCTCTTTAAGTTTATACATGCAACAAACCTCACCTATATATGTCTCATTAACTATTTCTTAACAAATTTATGGTGAATTGAAGGATATATATTTCTAAAAAAACTAATTATTATAAAGAATTAAGATTATATGAAAGTAACGTGCATGTGTATATCAAGTATCAACTTAGTTCCGCAAAAACAAACATTAAAATATTGGTAGTTAACATGCAATCCAACTTTTCTCCCCCTAATCATTATAAATGTCTCCCAATACTTTCACTTAAATATAATAGGAGATGACGAGAGATATAAAATAATAATAACAATTATACATATTTAATAATAAAACAAAATAAAAGAGAGAGAGAAAGATATATATATATATATATATGTGGGCATGTGAATGTGATTTGAGGACAAAGCAAACAGTTCACATGGGGAAGGAAGGAGAGGACATGATTCCTACAAATTAAAGACCCTTCCTTTAATTTCTTCTCACAGGGCACAGCTCATTCTTACCCATAACCCTACACCTCCCCACTATGCATATGCCAATTTATATATATATATATATATATATATAAAAGTATATTTAAGTATGTATGTATGTATGTATCCATTAAATTAATCTTAGTCATCTTCTCTTTCCTCTCATTTCCACCCACTACAAGAATATTCTTAAGTGCTAGCTACTGTTATTGGTTAATACGTTTTACAAAGTATAATTAATGATATTTTTTTAATCACTATCTTTAAAGTTTAATTAAAATATCCTAATTAATAAATTATCACATACAACTATATGTCTATATGTCTATGTACGTACGTACTGTAATTCATAATTTGCCAAATAACACAATGATCATAATTCTAATTAACTTTGTGCATATACTTATACTAGGGGCTTTGCGTGCCTTAACGGGCACGCAAATATGTATATAAAATAAAATAAGGGACTAAATTGTTAACTTAGTAAAGAAAGAGAGACCAAATAGTAAATTTTCTCTTATTTTTAATTTCATAGACTATAATTTTAAACATGAACAAACAGAAAGGGTGGAGTCATATAATATAAGATATATATATATAGAATATCTTAGGGTTACTGAAAAAAGAGACAATCTGACCCATTCATTTTCAGATCAGTAATGGATGGAGTCAGTTGTGATCCACTCACCAATGGCAAACAAGTGGGCCAACCGTCAAGAACTCAAGATATATATATATATATATGATAACTAATAATGTATAAAAAATAATAAAAAATTAATAATGTTAATGGATAATTTCTTAATTCTTAATATATAATAATATATTTTATTAATATTAAAATGTACAAAATATTTTTTAAAACACTGTAAAAAAAATTGAATGACATGTGAAAAGTGATCAAGAGCCCTTGAAATTTTTATTTAATATTGTGCACAAAATGATCTTGTTGTTAGATTTTTAATTAAAATATTAAGTTTTTTTTTAGTTTTCTTAATGTTATAATTGTATTTGATAGTACATTAAAGTTATAATTAGTTATTGATGAATTAAGATAATTCAAAGAATCCCTTAACTAGTATATTGAGAATGGTTGCTACTTACTTGGTGCTGATGAAAGAATAATATGAGGGGAACTAGAGTCAAGAGGGACCTATATCACAGTGAATGTTTTTAGATAAGATATATATATATATATATATATAGCATCAAGGTGAGACATAGATGGAGTTTTGATTTATCTTGGGATCTCAAGAGACTCTTATGGGTTTATGTTCTTATGATATTGAGATTCAGTTAGTTTATTAGGATAGTCAGAACCTCATTTTGGTCTCTAATATTTATTTTAAGTTTCATTTTGGACTTAAACATTTTTATGTTCCATTTTGGTTTTTAATGTTTCCCAAAAGCTTTTTTGGTCCTTAATGTTTCATAATAGGTTCAACATTTGGTCTCTAATTACTAAATATGGTTATATACATGTCATTTCAAGTCTGAATGTGACAAATCGAAGTTATGAATTACTCTTGACGATTTCTTTCTTTGCCCTGTTGGCGTCGCCAAACGAGATTAAAAGTGAGCCTCTTATTAATTTCACAAAGTTAATTTTATTTTTTTCGTTTATAATAATTCGAATATACCAAAATCAGAAATACTGGTTAATTAGTCTTGATAAGTTATTATTTCTCTGTCCAATTCAGTTGTTGGGGTCATCAACCTCATACTCTGAAAAATAGATTTGGTCAAAACACTAATACCAAATTTTAAAGTACTATTTGATTTCATTTGTTGATAAGATTATTTAAAAGCAACTTGTAGCTCTAATTTTACTACATTCAGACTTCAAACAAGATAAATATACATATAACAACATTCAATAGTTGGGGACCATAATGTAACAATTGAAAAATATTAAGGACCAAAACAAAACCACAAAAGCATTAGGAATCAATAAAATTTGAAGTAAACATTAGGAACTAGAAGGAAATTTTGACCTATAATTGTAATCCTGCACAGATAGGATACCCCAAAGGGTACCAAAGTATTAAAGGAGAATAGCACAGGGTATCAAAGTGTCAAGTTTCAAACCACAGGGTACCAAAGTGAAATAGGGTCAAACCACAGGGTACCAAAGTGTAATTTACCCAATTTTTTTTCTCATCGAGTCTAACATGTGATTTTGTTTATGCTATTATCCCTGAGCTGCATATACACCTAATCTAAACAATTTCTTTGTCATACATATCTTAATAAGCTAAGTGAGTTGGTAAAAAAAATTATTCTTAGAAAAAAAATAACCATAAATTTATCTCCAAAGTATGATTTAGAAAAAAAATTCTTTATCAACTCGCGTGTTATAATATATATAAAAAAGAAATGAATCATCTCATAAATTGTTAAATTAGAGATAACGAAAAAAATCAGACGAAATATTTTAGACAAATGGTGGTAGAACAAATAAGAAAGTTTCAAAACTAATTAAAATGGAATAAAAAGAATTAAGATCAAAATGGAACTCACCTTATAGTTTGTGGAACAAAATGAGGTTTATAAAAAAACAATAATACATGACCAAAAATTTTAACAACATAAAAAGCATATCATTTTATAATTAATAAATTTGAGAATTGATATGGATCATTAAAAATGATGGGCATCATCAAAGATCTCCAGTAAGCTCTCATACCTGGAAAAGTTAGTTTAGTGTAAAACTTCGATCTCCAGTAAGCTCTCATACTTCGACGCCCAAGTCACTATAGTATGAGAGAAGTTATACCTAAAAAGTTTATATACAACCTTAATGAGTATTTGAATAATCTCACTCGCTGTTATTTGTTGAGGGGTCGGTCGGGCTATTCTTTATCTAGAATAAATAATTTTAAAATTCTCTTTTTATTTTTTAAAAGAGTTAGAGTATATAGATATGGAGGAGAGGTCACATCGCACGTGGTTTGCTGATTCCTCTAGTTATATTAAACTCCATTGCCATTATTTTTCCCCACCACCTCTCTCTCACTCACACTTTCCTTCTTTAATTTCTTTCTCACTTATATTTAGGGGTGTTCGCGGGCTGGGTTGGGTTGGGTTTAGGGCGGGTTGGTTTGGGCTGAAATTTTTTAAGGGCGGGTTGGTTTGGGTTGGGTTTTGGAAAAAAAATATTTTAGCCCAAACCAAACCAAACCAAACAATGGCGGATTGGGTTGGGCGGGTTGGCGGGCTAGCCCATTCCAATTTGCAAACATTTTTTTTTAAAAAAAAAAAATACTTGACTCTACAATTTTTTTAATCTTTCAATTTTTTTGTATTGAATTTTGAGAAAAAATATTTCTTATTATTATAAGTCAATAAAGTGAAGTTAGTAATAGAGGAAAATAGAAAAACCCACGACCCCGGTAGTATTTAGCAAGTAAAATTATAAATTCTAATTCTACACTTCTCGAAAAAAAGTGAAATTGATAAAAATTAAAGAGATTAAATTGATTAATTGAATGATTGAAAAAAAAGATTAATTGAAGGTGAAGTCACTTCATGTAGTGTTAAAGCTAAAGGGGAATGATAACTCAAGATTCATTTGTATTATGCTAATTATTATTTATTTATGTATATATTAAAATAAAAAAATAAAAAATACATAAGTGGCGGGTTGGCGGGTTGGGTTGGGTTGAGCGGGCTCAGAATTCTGAAACCCGCAGCCCAACCCAAACCACTGCGGGCTAGGAATTTTCAAACCAAACCAACCCGCCAGCCCAAACCAAACCAACCCAAACCTGCGGGTTGGGTTGGTTTTTGCGGGTTGGCGGGTTGGCCCGAACCGCTGAACACCCCTACTTATATTCATTCACATTTCTTTCCTTTCCTTTCCTTTGACTCTTCTCTTCACTAGCTGTTGCTAGCTGTCTCTCTCTAATCTATCTATACTCTCTAATATCCTCCCTCCCATGTGCTTCACTTCTCCATCACTCTCTCTCTCCTAATTAATTTTCAATCCCCTCACTTTCTCACATTATTATTAATTACTATCATTAATAATCCCGAGCTAGCTATGCCGTCCTCTTCTCCTAAACCCCGGCCTCCACCTTAAAATACCCAAATAATCTACATATCCAATTCCAACAATAATCAAAACCCTGCCATATATCTCCATCATCGCCATCATCACCTTGTGTATCATTCTATGTAGTTCTTAATTGTATATACAATATTCATAATACACACTCTCTCTCTTTCTTTCTATATATATATATATATGCGCCACCCCCATTTGTTCACCCTGATTATTATTAATATCAAAACCACTACTCTCTCTCTCTCTCTCTCTCATTCCTTTGGTTGTTTTAGAAACCCAAGAACCAACAACAAGATCTTCATCTATGGTTGTTTGCGGTTGTAACTTGTAAGGTTGTTCACTTGTTATTCGTACGTGTTGGTTATTTAGGTTGTTGTTGGGATCTTATCTCATCTCTTCTCTCTCAATCTCTCTCATTTTTCTAATTATATATATATATTCATACTTGACACACAAGATTTCTGCTTCTTCCTTGGGAATTGGATTGAATTGAATTGAATTGAATGGCACAGTTACCTCCTAAAATACCCACCATAGCCCAAAATTGGCCATCTTTTCCAACAACAACAACACAATACTTTCAGCAACAAAACTCCCCTCCACCGCCGCCAATGCCTTCATGGTTTGACGACTTCCTCTCCTTCTCCTCCTCCCGCCGCGGTGCCCACCGCCGCTCCGCCAGCGACTCCATCGCTTTTCTCGAGACCGCATTCCTCGACGAATGCCGCAACCCCGCCACCGCCGGATCCCACCCGCCTGCCGCCGGAGGATTTGACCGCCTCGACGACGACCAGCTCATGTCTATGTTCTCCGACGACATCAATAATAATACTACTAATAATAATGGCTCCCTTCCTCCGTCGTCCGCCACCGCGTCTCTGTCGAACCCCTCCACGCCGTCCGACCACAATAGTAATAATGACGAGAAGCCCATGGTGGTGGACGACGTTGTTCCGGCGGTGCAGGAGGAGGAGGAGGACCATTATCTGCACCCTAAAAATGAACCCGGCGAGGTTGAAAGCGCATGCAACAATGACACTGACACACCGCCGCCGCCCTTCTCCGCCGCCGACGACTCCATCATCGACCCAAAAAGGGTCAAAAGGTAAACTATTTCTACCATAGTTACCATATATAGTTATACGTATCTAAGACGTGTATGTACATATACATACACTAGGGGCTTTGCGTGCCCTATCCAGAAATGAGTGGAGCCATATAATATAAGATATATACTTATGAAAGTAGAAAATTTATGACCCATGCACGTACCTTTAAATTAATTAAACATTCAAGATAATTAAACTCATCGTTACATGATAAAATGTATTGGTTATTCTTTAATTTTTCTACTTTCAAAATATATGATTTAATCTGAAAAATATCACAATTATCAATAATTTAATTCTTAAATTTGAATTATTCAATTGGTGCAAATTCAATTCAAATTTAAAGAATAAATAAGTTTTTGCTTCTATATATATTAAATGGGTTACATCTATAACTAATCTGCCTACTAATGAATTCTAGGTTTAAAGTGTTTCACTTTTTTATTTAAATTAATGATTAATCCAATGATATTGGTTTTGTTGGGAAAAATTAAATCAGAATTTTGGCTAACCGGCAATCAGCTCAGAGGTCGAGGGTGAGAAAGCTGCAATACATTTCTGAATTAGAAAGAGGCGTCTCAACATTGCAGGTACTTGGAAACTTTTGGCAATTATTTTATAGTGAAGTACAATATTGAGAGTTTTAAAGAAATAGTGAAAATCTATATTTTATTACTTTTATTTATTTCCTATTTTTAATTCTAGATAAGGGACCTAACTCCTAACTCCTAAGCATTATGATTACCATAAAGTTTAATTTCTTTTATATATACATGCTTATTTATATAACATTGGTCAAGTTATTCGCCAAGATATTTTTTTTCTCTTCTGGCATGAAAAGAATGGTCTATTCTTTATTCGCCGAGAGATAACTATATTAATTGTTGTCTTCAATTCAAGGATATTGTAATTGCAAAAGAATTTTACAGTTGAGTGAATCTATACCATTAGTTGATCTCTTCAGTTCAAATTAATATATAGTTCAATACATATAATCATAATTAGATTGATGAATTTTGTACTGCAAGAGAAATTAATCAATTGCAAGTAATTTGGTTTAGTTTTTACCGTTTCAATATATATAATTAATTAAATTGAATGTGAATTAAAATGAAGACGGAGGTATCAGCATTATCACCAAGAGTAGCATTCTTGGACCACCAACGTTTGATTCTGAATGTCGACAATAGTGCTTTAAAGCAACGGATTGCTGCGTTGGCTCAAGACAAGATTTTTAAAGATGGTAATATATCACTTCTGCATTATTATAATTTTCTTTTAATCTTTCCTTTCGTACTTCTAACTTGTGGTGTTTTTAGTTATTTTATATAATTCATTATATTATCGATTTAATTTGAACTTTCTTTTTACAAGTGATATAATTTAACTAGATCAAGTAAATTGGTTGATATATTCAGCCACTCAGGTATAAAAAATGGTTGATAGATATTAATTCAGGTTTTATTTTTTTAAAAACCAAATAATTAATACGATCTGTTTGGTCAGCGCCTAATATAAATATAGTACATTTCAATTAATATCACTTATTTAAGTTAGGCTTTATTGTGGACCTACACTGATCTTAACTTATCCTTTCCCACCACTCTCAAGTCTCAATATTCCTAAAGGGCAATGCTATAAGGAATTCTATTGTCCAATTTATTGAGTTCCCATAGTCATATCTCTCTTCATCAATTACTCGTTTATCGAATTTGTATATTAACTTTTCATTGTTTTTTGATTTGATTGAATGAGAGAGATAGAATATAAAACTCAATTGATGAAACAATGAATTTTTTTTATATATATAGAATTTCCCTATTCTTTAAAACATATAAACGAAGTTCTTCTACCCTTATTTGTTGCATACTTTTCAGTTAAAGAATACTCTCTATTGATCTTTATCACTTTATCTAACTTTTAATCTAAAAATTTGTGATTTGATCTTTATATGAAATTTTAAAAAATAACAATTTAGCTGATCTTTATATGCATTTTTTATTACTCTTTTAGTTTAGGTTAAACTCTCAAATTAGTTCCATACTATAGAGTGAATTTCATTTTGATCCTGAAACTATTTTCTTATTTTGTTTTAGTCCTTTTACTTTCCTATTTGTTTCACGGTTTGTCTTAAATATGATTTTATTTAGTTTCTGCTATTATCTTTAACTTGGATAATTGAGATTGACAGTTTCCTTTTCATTTTTGTTCTAGCAAGTGAGTTTTTAGAGAGAAAATCTTTCTTCTTAGATACAAATGGAAGATAAATTTATGATTGGTTTTTCTTTCTAAACAAGAAGATTTTTTTCTTTTTGTCTCTGTTAATTCACTTATTATGACACATATGAGAAAAAAAATTATTTAGGTCGGTGTCTAGGTCAAAGATAACGACAAAAACCAGACATAATAATTATATTTTGAAACAGTGAAACAAATAGAAAAGTCGTTTGATGACCAAAATGAAATAAAAAGTAATTTTAGAATCAAAATAAAATTCATCATGATGATCAATTTGAGTATTTCACTTTTTATTGAAAACAAAACACTTCTAAAGTTTTATATATATATATATATGAGCATTATTAATTAGATAGTCTGTTTTGGTTGTTCTCATCAGCTCACCATGAAGCATTAAAGAAGGAGATAGAAAGACTAAGGCAAATATATCAGCAACAAAGCCTACAGAAGATGGAAAAATCAGTGAACAATAATAATAATAAGCATGCACAAGGATGTACGGACAATGAGCATGCACCTCCTATGTTCATCGCTGATCAGACCACCTTCACATGACTCGTCATTTAAAGCAAGATTATTAATATATGACTTCTTAGCTGATATTATTGATGCTGTTTGGTATTCATCCATCATCAGTACAAATTTAAAAGGAGAGGTGATTATTGATTTGGGTTGGATTGAAATTTAATTTATTTAGGATTTTAGTATTTCAATTCTTTTTTTGTTTTTTCCACTTTTGGAAAGATAATTCTCAGTATCTGATTTGATTTTTTTTTTTATGGGGAAGACAAAAGATTGTGGGGTTGTATTGGGATGCATGGAAGCTGTCAGAGTTCTTTTTTTCTTTGCTTCAGTTAATTTCCATTAATTAGTTTCTTTGGAGTCATTGATATAACTTTCTTAGCTTGATTATTTTCCCTTTATGCATTGCAAAATTGTACAAAACATTCAGTAAAGTTTAACAGTGATATTTCTGCTTACTTTTAGCATCTCCATTGAACTTGTTCTTATTATATATTTTTATTCAGTTTTAATTTTGGGGGATCATGATTCAGTTTTAAATTAATATTCATCAGCATATAACTAGAACAATTGAACTGTATGTGTTCGTACTTACACTACATGAGTATGTTTCTTAGCTTTCTTTCCCAATGCAATATATATATATATATATATATTTCATTATGATCAAAAGCAGAGATAACGATTGCTGAGAGATCTGCAGTTAGTTCAATGGCTACACATGATGCTATCACATGGCACACAGAAGTGGTGATTGAAGGATAAGCACAAACATATGTTAGATAGGTTAAAAGTTTATTTATAATATTGTTTATGTGGACCAAGTCTTACCATATACAAATAATTGTATATATATAAAAAAAAATTGTATAGGAACAAAGATTGACTCCTGCGTTAAATGTTTTGCCATTCCCGTCTTTATAAAAAATATTGTATATATCAAATTAATTATAAATATCAAATATTTGATTTAATCAATAGACACAATTATGTTGTTTGTACTAATAAATATTTGTCTCTTGATAATAGACATGTATGTGTTTTAATTATGAAATGTCATGTCTATTGATTATCTATAAATAACCTTTATACAAGAGATGAGTTTATCATAAATAATTCAAATGATATATTTTATTGTATCTTGGAAGAAGTAATTTGTTTGTTATTCTCAATATACAAATAATCATTTTTAAAAAATAATCATCAATTGCGCTTTAAACCCTTCAGTCTACCTATTCTTTCTTTATTTTTCTAACTAGTGCAACTATCATTTCAATTAATTATATATATATATAACACTTTCCATAAGAATATTTATAAAATAAGTACACTAGTATAATTAAAAGGAACAAAACTTTTTTGAAACTAATTGGTTAAGGGTCAGTTCGTTTCCGTTTTTTTTAGAATTTGTTTTGATTATAATCATGTTTTGATTATAATCAAATTTGATTATTTTTGTAGTGGTGTTTGGATGATTGTTGATTATTTGTGTGAAATTATTAAAATGGGTATGTAATGATTGTGGTAGGTGGATAAAAAGTAAGGAAATTGATAAATTGTATAGGGGTATAAATGGAAGAAAAAGTTAGAAAAAGTAAGGTGTGATTTGATTATAATAAAAGTGTGTTTGGATGTGATTGTTTTTTTAAAAAAAAACAAAAATGTTACTGTTTGCCTTGAAAAGCGTGAAATCTTGATTATTTTTGTGAGTAGGTTGGGGGATGTTTTTCCGAATCGGTGCACCGTTTCATTTTTTGCCTACGAAACGGTGCACCAACAAGGATTAAAGTGTCTTCTACTTGTCGACATTCGGTGCACCAGCGAAGAAAATCGGTGCACCGATTCGCATCAGATGAGAGAGAAATTATTAACGCACGCGGACCCGAAATTTTTGTTCAATTTGACATAAAAATCTCTCTCTCTCTCCTATGGCGAAAGATCCCTGAGAAATGAAGCGCAGCATCTTCTTCTTGTTTCATCTTCATCTTCTTCTTGCTTCATCTTCTTCTGATGAAATATTTCAGTTTAAAGCAAAAGTAGATTCAGATTCCTATTCGTTGTATCTCTCGTATTTGATGGTGTTGTATCATATAACATCGTGGAATCCTGGATTTTGGTAGATTTCTATCTTACCGCAGCTTGTATCAAAAAGAAATTCTAGAATACAATCACATAATTGTTGGAATTTTGCAGGCTAGAGCACCTTTTGGTTCTTGCAAGAACATTGCTGTACCTAGATTCCACATGCAAACACAACAATCCAGACCATCAATTATCCAATTCGACTCATAAGCACCTGCAAATATCAATCAATTAAGTTCTACACAATCTCACTTCAAACTTCAAAAACACTAGAAATCGATTCATAATGGGCTTCAGAAAACTATGAGCGATTTCGAATCCGCCCTCTGTTTCCAGAATCGGACTGATTCTTTGTGTTAATTCGAGCTCGAAATTTCCGAATAACGTCAACGAATCTGGTTCGGATGAACCCTAGGCGTGATTTGGGAATGGGAGCAATTGGATTTTGATTTTGTGAAATCAGTGTGAAGGCAAGTCCAGTGAACAACACTGCTGGAAGTTCTGGATTTGAAGAAGGAAGTCCAGTGAACAACACCTTTTGGTTCAAACGAAAAATTTATACCCCTAAGTTAGATTAATTAGATCGAGACTTCAATTTGAAGAAGGAAGTCTGATTAATTTTCCTTTTTCAATGGATTTGTTCTTTTCCCATGGAATTGTTGTTGGATCTGTCTTCATCGTCTTCGAAACCTTCATTGTCTTCATCCGCATGAACAAAAGAGGAACGAGATATAGAAAGAGTTAGAATCGGTAAAAATATGAATTTCAATCCTAAATTATTTGGGAAAAATAACAATTTAGCCCAACACAAGAATAAGTATTTACAAACTGGCCCAATATTAAAGTAAATGACCATTTTACACTTGTGATGGGTGATTGATTGTATTAAAGTATAGGTAATTATAGGTATATATATAGGGGTATAAGTATAATTGAGTGTGTTTGATTATTAAAAAATCATGATTATAATTGAATCAGGAAAAAAACGTAAACGAACATGTTTATTATGATTATAATCAAAACAGATTATAATCAAAACGGAAACGAACTGGGCCTAAATTTAACTTATGGAACAACTCAAGAATCATGATTAGTATTAATTTGCGCTAATGCCAGGGGTTAAGAGTCATGATTGGGTTTTTTCTTTCCTGTAGAAACTATTTGGTTAATTTTGACTTCTGAAACAACTCAAGCAACCACTTGGTTAAGCGAAGACAATGATTAAATTATGACCTGAGGAAAACCATAGCTCTCCTCTCATTATTGGGCAAAGGCCATAATTATATTGATTATTGTTTTTTTTTTCTAAAAAAAAAAACTATGAAGCTACCTAGGCTAGCTGTAGATTCCTGCAAGAATTCACAGCTGGATCTTTAAACAAATCAAAAAAAGGAAGAAAAAAAATTGCAAACAGAGAATCTCAATTATAGGCAGGGCTTTATGCTGCTAATTAATTGAAGTGCTAATCAATCATATTTAATGTCATTCTTTTTCTTAGTTACAATATGTCAGTTATAAGTATATTCCAATCCTTCATTAGTTCTATTTATTTGAGAATCCATGTACCTATATTTACATCTTTCATTATCTATTGTTATATCCTGATTACGACTCCATATAAGTATAAACCTAGTGATGCAATTAACTCAAAAGGGGTATTAAATAACATAAGAATCGATCTTAAATTCTCAAAACCAAATATTAAGTTGAACAATAACAACACCAGCATATATATGTTAGGGAAAGATTCATAGATCAACTTGTTAGTCATATGAATGAGAAAGATTTAACAGGGCCCGGCTATGAAATTCACAATTCTGTTTCGGAGTTGAATCGACATGCCGTGCCTAAATTTTAACTGTCTAATTATCGAAAGAAAATTGTTCTGGCATGTCACCAAAAGCTCGAATAGCACTGCCAGCCACATCAAGAAGCTGCAAGTATTCATCAGCACCATCAACAAGGTACTGCAAATCCACAAGCAACAAGTAAGAAATGTGCCTAACGTATTCCTTTTGTGTAAACCGCGTGAAGATGTCAAAAGCTAGCAGATAATGTGTGGTTAAACCATTAAAATACTAAAACCCCAACCCACACGCAGAAAAACGATGGGGAAAAGGGAGTGTATAGTTCCTGCATATGAAAAGAGTTGCAAATTCGGATAAGTCATCCAGGGTTGGGAGAATGTAACCTTATCTACTTCACCCAATTTCTTGGATATTCTTGCCTTCTGTTCATCTGATACATCATCTGCTTCAACAATGGCCTCAAATAACTGAAATGAGAAAAAACCCCTTTTTTAGTAATTAAATGTAGAGATTTTGACAGGAGGATTACACAGTGAAACTTGCTAAAAAAAACCTGATTTAGCATCTGAGAGACCGGGTATCCCTCTGCTATGAAATTGTTGACTTCCTTGTTTGCCAAATCAAAATTACCACTTCTACATGCTGCAAGAATTGTCTGCACCACCTCTGGTGGAATGACCTGATAGAATTGAGAGTTTTACAGAAAGACGTTTACCACTGTATTAAAAGTATAAGAAGCAGTGCCAGTTAAAAGCACAAAGTGCAAATCAGATCTTGCAAAAATTGCCAAGAGTTGCTAGCAGAAAGAACAAAATAATTACAGAAGCCCCAAACTGTTTTTTTTTTTCAGAAACTGGCATATGTTATGTACTGCAACTTCATCAATTTGTAAGTTAGAAGGACAAAAATACTACACCCACAAAAAACTTTGTATTCATCCAGAGATCTAGACCACAAAAGAAGTTAACTTCTTTAGAAAAAAAAACTGCAATTCACATTCAATACCCCTCACCCTTTAAGCCAGAGCCAGTCAACAAGACCATAGACTACGTGATACTTATTTTCATCCACTGGGTTATGTCTACCATTAAGACTTCAAAAAGTTGCAATAATGGGCACCCATAAATTACAAAGAATAATGTATATAGTCAACTTCAAACTGCATATTACTATTTTGTCAAAAACATAACAGAACCTATGAAATTTAGTAAAACAACCTACCCCTGACACAGAAATCAGGTCCTTGGACGAAATGGATGATCCAAATAAGCGGGCAGCTGACTGCAATATCAATAATATGTAGTTCAAATGATAAGTAGGGATAAGAATAGTAACTAGATGCGATAAACTAAAGCTTGGCCATGGTCTTTTAAAAAATATTAAAAGCACAAAGATGGAAAAGGCGGTCATAAAGTGTAAACAATGAAAACATGCCTGAGTCCTTCACTTTCAAGGATACCTAAATTGATTTTTTTTTTCCCTTTTTTGCATGATCAAAAGGTATTAACATGTTTTCATATTAAAAATAAATGACAAAACGCAAGTCAATTTACATATATTGATAATACAAGTATTCAATTCAACTGCTTGTGCAAATCACATTTTATCAATAAATTAAAGAGCAGGTTGCAGAGTGAGATATATTCTAGAGATTTTTATAATTTTTATATCCCACTTTCATATTTTCTTCACACTCACTACTTTTTAATTTTCTCACCCTCCTCGATAACCTTTTTTTTTAACAGAAAAGAAAAACAAAAAAAAAACTTAAGGTTCTTTATATCTTTGCTACAAGGTTCCTTTAATCAAAGGCTTTATTTATACCCTCTCTAAAAATTGATCATGCAAAAAATAATCTTTCATATTTTCTCACTATCATGATTGGTTACAAACTTTTTGCCACTGCATATTTATTTTGCCGGTGAACCTTAAAGCAAAGATATAAAAAACCTTACTTAAATTTAGTTTTTTTTCCTAAGCTACCTCTTCTATACTACAATTTCTATGTCAATATCAACTCTCATGTAGATCTAAGTTTGCCCTACCTCCTCTCTTATTCTTTCCTATAAAATAAGGCAACTTGATGAAAATATTCCTTGCATGAGTCATACTACATATTATAAGTTAGAAGTATATGTTTTTTAATTGAGAGATGAAAAAGAATTAAATCAAGCGTCAATTTTATGTAAAATAAGCTTAATCAAATGATTAAAATCACCTTGGTTCAACACAAAAAAAAAGATTAAAATCACCCATTAATAATATTTTAACATTCAAAGAGCAAAAAGTGGTTATCTAACCCATACCACTCCATCTATGACCAACTCACCCTATTCTATTCAAGACTTTCAACTAAACCCTTAGTTTTTTTATTTTTGCAAAACTGTTAGAAGCATACCTATTATTCAAAATCATGAAATTAAAAAGGAAATATTAAAAAAATTGTTGAAAACGTAATATAGAAATCAAATATTCTCTCTTACCTGCAAGTATGTAATAGCCCGACGGAGATCACCTTGAGAGATAGAACTGAGGGTTGCAAGAGCCTATAAACCACATTAAATAAGTCAGTCTCAAATAAACCTCTATAGACACAGGGTTCCATCCATTTTAAACACACTACACTACCAATATTGGCTTAGCTCCAAGATTCCCACCTCAGAATCAAGATTGAGTCCTTCCTCTTGGCAAATGTACAATATTCGGCTGCTCATAATTTCTGCTGACAATGGCTTGAACCTGAATTTTGCACACCTTGAAGCAAGTGGTTCAATAATCCTACACCAAAAAAAAACTAAACTATAAAATCCATCGCACATCTATGCATCAACCAAGAGATTGAGATGAGCAAGAAAATAATATCAATATATTTATTATCTTGATCACTTTCCAAAAAATTCTACAAAAGACTCTACAAAAAAGTTTTTATTTTCACTAGAGAATAGAAAATATAAAAGAAAAGATGTTAGGTACAATTTAAGATGAAATACAACTGACCTTGCATCTGTCAAAACATAAAACATGGATGTTGTAAAAAAAATTGAAAGAAAAAGGTAAGACACCAATCCCTAACCCTATATTGATTATTTTAAAAGAGATTATAGAATGGTAGATCGGGCACCTGCTAATGTAATTGCATATAAAGAAGAATCTCGTGACTTTAGAATAAGTTTCCATTGTACGCCTGAGGGCATTCTGCACAGCAGAAGGTAAGTGAAGCCATAGCACTTAAGCAAAGTTTGGAATGGTTATAAGGAATACCTGAGCATCTTCAGTCATTGAATCTGCCTCATCTAGAACAATGATCTTATACGGTGGACATGGATAACCACTATAATAATAGAACAGCGTAATGAGGAAGGCATAAAGCATATGTTTTATGACAGTGGAAAAACAACTATCTCAAAAAGGGCTTTAGATTTTGGCCAAAAAAAACGGGCTTTAGATATAACACACCTCTTACGCTGATTAGTACCAACAGCCACAGCAGCAAAATCTTTAATCTTTGTCCTAACAACATTAATCCCACGATCATCACTTGCATTCAACTCTAGTACCCTAGACTTGTAGAGATCAGGCCTGTAATATATGGTTGTTAGTTGTTACATATTTTGATGACAATATGACTGGACAATGAATTGAAGAAAATTGCATTCACTGAGGAGTTAGAATACTTATCAGCAGAGTTGAATTAAGGAGGTAAAGCAGCAGAATAATTACCACATATAAATACCAAAGTCACAGAATAACCCCTATATTATTACTCTCCAATTAGTGATCAAGTGCTCCTCTATCTCAGATAAATTCATTACCAAAAGTGTTAGCAAGTTTCTCCACAGTCCATACTGCATGTATCTGAGTAAAAGTAAATTATTTATATTAACTTCATAATAACATCACTTTAATTTTCTCTGTATCCCATGGACAGTAGACACTGGGCGTCTGAGCTTTTTAATTTAATGATGACAAATATATTACATCTAGAAATTTGGCTACTCAACTTAACAACCTTTTCAGCTAAATTTCTTCCTGGCTTATCTTTGACTTTTCTTTTTGTTTGATATATTTATACTTCCATAATTTTGTTCAGTCAGCAAAGATAAGTCACAACTCACAACCAATTATAAACAGTAACTCATTAGACAAAGTGAGGTATTTAACCCAAAAAGCTGATGGGCAATTGCAAGCGCTGTTGTGGTTTTTCCAGTACCAGGTGGACCATAGAATAGCATGTGCGGGCACTGTAAAACGAGATGGAAGAAATTAGAGCAGCTTTTTCAGAGAGCCAAAATAAAAAACAAAACAAAAAAAGGAGCTTTATTGCAGGCAAAACAGGAAAGGGTAATTTACACTTCCAGTTTCCAGGGTGTTTGTGAGTACTCGAACCACTTCATCCTGGTGAGCTACATCTTTCACTTGCTTTGGGCGACTGAGATCCAATGAAGGAATAAAATGGAGTCAAACAGAACACAATGATTGGGGAAAAAAGGAAATGGAAAAGAAAATCCTACTATTTCTCCACCCATGGTTGAGAGCTTTGCAGAGTTGGCGCCATCTCTTGCTTTCACGCTTTCGAAAGTCTAGTTGTAGATTTTCATTGTCTATTCATGTGCCTTTTTTTACTTCAGAAAACCAAATGGAGTAACCACCAATGAGAATATACCTATATATGTGTGTGTGTGTGTACGTACTACGTATTAAGAAAAATAAAAATACAAGACTCCACAATTTAATAATACAGAAGAAAATTTGATGAGTCTTTAGAATTTCAACAAAAACAAATTCAAGAGTTGACATAAACTTGAAAAGGTTCCTTCCCAGATTTCTCGTTTATTCTGATCATTCCCAGGACCCTGCGTTTACAATACACAACCAGAACTAACAAAGCAATTGACTCAACAATATTAACCCTATCAATTAGTATTTAGTGCGGCATAAAGGTTTAACATCAAAACATTACCAGAAGCAAGCATATCTATACAAATTAGACATAGATGATCAAATTTCACTAATTCCAACCAACAATACAGCACTGCCGAACTTTATTTTTTAAAAAAAAATCTCAAAATATGTAAACCCTGATGTTTAAATGCTAAAATAAGAAAATCCTCACAGATTCTTCACTGGTGAAAGGAGTGTTTGGACAAACTCAGGCTGGTCGAGAGGTGTGCTCCTACTCCGTTTTGCTTTCTGCGATATAGAATGAGTAAAATGCATTACAAAGCACCAGAAAACAGCAGCAACAAGTTTCTATAGCAGTATAAACTTTTAGGTTCAAGCTTCAAGTGAAAAATGCAAAAATGGATGAAGTTAGGACTAACCTAGAGAAGAGGAGGGAGAAGGAGAATGGCCGGCGGTGGCTGGCTGGTCGTCGCCGGAGCTGCTGGACTGCGGGGTAGGTCCGTCGACGGTGGTGGCTGGAGTCGAAAGCGTGAATGAAGGAGGAAGAGTCCATTTGGGGTTTTAAATGGTGTTGGGTCATTTTCTAATTTCTGGAAGTTGGGGGAGCTATCTAATATTAAGCTGCAGTGACTCGAGAACTGGAATTTGTGGAAAGACTCGGATTTGTTCGAATATTTACAAAAAAGTCCAAAAAACTGGTTGATGGTTGGATTCATTGAGATGAGTAGACAAATAGGTCTCCACTCTCCAATATGTCATCTACTTTTGAAAAATTTATTTCTATTTTTTATTGGGAAGTGTCTTTTGGTCGGAGTAGACTAAAACTAGATGAAAATTTAAACTTTATTTACTTTCAAATTTTTATTATAAATCAAATAAAATATGAAGATCTCAAACACAATAATTAAAATTTCAAATTATTAAATTTACTAATCTCTAAAAAATTCTAACCTAAAAACTCTTACTACTGATTTAAAATTAGTTTAAAACTCTATTCTAAGGAGGTGTTTGGTACACGGATTGAAAAAATAATTTCGGGATTATAAGCTTTGGACTAGAGTAATCCCGCGTTTGGTACGCGGATTGAAAAATTAGTTCCGAGAATATTGTATTCCCAGGAATAACATAATTTCCTAAAATAGCTATTTATTCCCACCCTAGGGGGTGAGATTAGTCCAATCTCATGACATGGAATTATTTTTTCCATCGAAAATAATTTTATTACCCCTAATTAATTTCCCTTAATTAATTCTTTTTCTACAAACCCTGGTCACTTTTCATCTTTGTCATTCTACAACTTTTTGCCATCTTGAAATGCAGAAGAAATTTTTCAGGTTTGACACAGTTTTAGAGTGAAACTTTTTTAGACAATTTTATTATGTTGAGAATTATGGACATTGTGTTATGAAATAGTATTTTTCTCATAAATCTATTAATGTTATTTAAAAATTTTAATTATGATATAATTATTTTTTTTATGATATAGTATTTTTATCATAAATTGTTTTGAAGAAATTCTACATTTGATAAACTAATAGTTGATAATAAAAAAATCAAGGGCATATTTGTAAAAGTATTAAACATTCCCAAGAATATCAAAGTTGAACTAAACACAAGATTGTAACATTCCTGGGAATATTGTAAAATAATCCTAGGATTACTTTAACTCATCCAAACAGACATTTTTATAATCCTAGGAATGTGATTTCCGGGAATGAAAAAATAATCTATGTACCAAACGCCCCTAAATGGTAGTACTAGGCCTGAAGAGTATTAATCTAATAAATGAGTTGCATATGATGAAATATGAAACTATTTAAAAGGAAATGATCCTTGCATTACCATTATAAGAGTCTGATTTGTTTAAGAAAATGTTTCCTGTTTTTATTTTCTGTTTCTATTTCTGGAATTCTATTTTCATTTTTAAATTTTCAATATTTAAGAAACATGTTTGTTTTATAAAGTCAAAAAGTCGTTTTCATTCCTATTTAAATTATGTTAACTTGAATAACGCTAATTTTTATAAGTTTTTAAGTTTGATTATAACTAAATGATGATATCAACATGATTAAATAGTTTACTTTTGTGTAATATTGCAAAATATCATAAGTTTGTTTTTTGAAATACTGGAAACGTCTTTTTGACGTTTTTTGTTTTCAGTCTGTTTTAGGAAATGTTTCCAAAAAATCATTTTCAAAAAAACTGTACAAAACACGTTTTCAGTCATATTTCTTATTTTTAGTGAAAATAGAAACAAGAAACAACACAACCAATCAGACTTCTTTTCCATTCCCCCGATAGACGAAAATCTTCTCTCATCTATTTTGTTTGTTTTTTTTGTTTTTGGTCAAACCTCTCATCTATTTTGAAGGTTGGACTTATTAAGGGCCTGTTTGGGAACTTTTAGTTCAATCCAATCTCAATCCAATCTCAACCTATAAGATGAGATGAGATGATGTTGAAATTAGGATGAGATGAAATGATGTAGTGGTGTTTAGATGGTTTGAGAGAAAATGATGTATAATAGGGTGTGAAATTATATAAAAGGGTATGTAATGATTGTGGTTGGTTGAAATATGATTATGGATTTTTTTAATTTGTATAGGGGTAGAAATGGTATGAAATAATGATGTTGAGATGGAGATTGAGATGAGATGATAGGTGTTTGGGTGGGGTTTGAGTGGGGTTTGACTGAGATGATATTGGGATGAGATGATCTTGGAAAGCGTGATTTCTCAATCCTATGGGATGATGGATTTTGGTCCATCCTATTGGATGAGATTATGGGCCAAAATGAAAATAACATTAAAATTCTTTTGAGAATGCAATTTGGTCCATAAATTTGTATCCGGCCAATTAATCAATCCCTAACATGTGTGAGTGATAATTCAAAGCTCGTAGAGAATCCCAGCCATGAATAATGGGGCACATTTATGAATTTGAATATAAAGAAAATAATAAGTAATATTTTGGGGACTAGAATGCAAATAACATGAAAAGTATTGTAAACATAAAATTTGGTCCATAACATTGTATCGGTCCAAAGAATCGGTCCCTAATATCTGTACTCGGGGCTCGAACAAAGCTTGTACCGTCAACAATCGGGTATATTTTTTATTTGCAAGGTGCAAAAAATAACAAACAATATCGTGGGACCAGAATGCAAGTAATATGGAAATGATTGTAAATGTACAATTTGGTCCATAACTTTGTAATTTCCCAACAAAACAACATTGCAATTTTTTTGCTACCCATGATTCGAACCAGAAAAATAACAAACACATGGAAACTTGTGTATTTTCCCAACAAAAAAATAACCGTTATTTCTCCATTATCCATAGCGCATAATCATCGGATGAATTTGGACACGAATTTAGAACAACAAATAGTTTGAGGACCAAAATCAAACTATTTTCATAGTTTGAGAAAAAAACTAAACAAAAAATAGTTTTACTAGCCAAGGAAATTGAGCTCATAGTTTGAGGACTAAAATGCCTATAAAAGTGAAGATAAGTAATTTTTTTCTTTTTTTTAAAAAAATACAGTAAATAGAATAGAAGATTGTAACTTAAAAAATAATTTAGGGATTCAATTGTATATTTTACTCAAAAGAAATAGAGAAATGTTGGGACTAAAAAAAACAACATTACAAATGGACAAAAACATCTTTGTTTAATTAAATTAATATAAATTATATATATATAATATAAATATATAATATATATATATATATATATATATGAGGGAGAGAGAGGGAGTGGGTAGGTGGGTGTGTGAGAGATAGAGAGAAAAGGAGAGAGAGAAGTTTGTGTGTGTTTGTGAGTGAGTGAGAGGGAGAGAAAAAAAATTAATAAGAAATGATGGAGAGAGAGAAAATTATAAGTGTAATAAATGAGGGTATGTAAAATTACTATTTTGTCTAATTATCTTTTTTATATTTGTATTAGAGTGTAGGTAAATATAGGTATATAATTAGGGGTAGATTAGTAAATTTATGATAAATAGGATGATGATTTGGATGAGATGATGATTTGGATGAGATGAGATGAGATTATGTGTTACACAAACACCCAAACTCGACTGTTCATCTAATTTTAGGTTGAGATTAGGATTAGGATTGGATGAATTTGGGGTGGGTTGTTCCCAAGCAAGCCCTAAACCAAACCAAAGTGCTCTTGCAAAATTGCAATTTTAAAAACAATTGACCCATTTTGGCCGAAAGAAAAAGAGTTCATATATAGAAGACATAATTGAAACTATTAAGATTTTCGGCCCAAAGGGCCCAACTCAGCCCTCCGACCCTCTCCATACAAATATAATTTGTTAATTACATCCAAAGAGTATTCTCCAAATCCAATATCTTGTTTATTCCAATTTTTTTTTTAAAAAAGTTACATTTTGATTTTTTTAGCAACAAATGATAACATGTTATATCGTTGATAACAAAAATAATAATTAATTGATATGTTAAATTTGTAAAATGCAAGTTATCACACTCCATAACATGTTTTTTTTTCGAGGAAAACACATAAATACATTGGCTATTTTATATTTTATCTGAGTAATACCACAAAAAAAAATCTGAAATATTAAAATAAAATGACAAGCAAGAGCATATATAAATTTGGTGAAAGAATGCTAAGCAATTTCTTTGTTTATTTTCTTGTCACGATTTTTTTTATTTGGTGGAAAAAATATATATGTTTTTTCATTTGGACCAACTCCATGTCCACAATTAGTACAATTTGTTACCTGTACGTTGTGATGTCTTCTTAATTTATTGGGCAATTAATATTCTATCTACACGTTGAATTAAGAAGATGAATTAAAACCTTAAAGGTAACTTGGAGAATGGGGATGCATGATTGATGAACTGTATTCACATGCATTCATATGCAATATTCAACACCACGTCTTTCCCACTACCAGTACTATAGTTATTGTAACTTTATGAAATAAAGTTTTAATTATTCACTAAAATAATTACTCAATAAAGTGCCGAATAGCTTAGGTAACAAGGTATCGTATTCCAAAGTTACATGCATGAATGTGACTTCCAGGATTTTTTTAAAACAAAAAGAAGAAAATATACTAAGTTTATTTAAAATTAGTACAACTATATTTATTATTTATCTTATTTTAAAAAATTATATTTATTTTTTAAAATTTAATGCAGTATTGTGGATGTGTTTATTTTAATTAATAAAATCAAAATTTATACGTTATAAGTTTTTTAGAATAATATATTTTTTTATAAATTATAAAAAATATAAATTTTGAATTTGAGTGTCTGCAAAAATAAATCATAAGAAAGGCTTCCACAAATTAAATCACTTATAATGTGATCAAATAAAAAGAAACAATATGATGAGTAGGAGAACTAGAATCCAGAACATTGAAAGCAAAAAAGAAAAATCCTTTTTACTTATACTTTGATAACGTATAAATTTTGATTTTATTAAAGAAGAAAGTGATTTATCAGCGGATGGATTCAAAATAGGATTAGGGACATCAATTGAAGTTTGTTATTTGTTTCATACTTTCATTTAACATCAAACGCATGTATTATCAAATATCAATTTTGCTATCAAGTGTCACGTCGAATATGGCCATAGAAAAGAATATATATTAATGATTTGATAAAATGATCAATTATTTAATTTTATATCTAAAAGATAAATTATAATATTTACTTTATAAAATATAATTCTAATTAATTTAATTTCTTTATTAAAATATTATTTTAATTTTAACAGTAAATATATTTTCTAGGATAAAATACACTTTGATACCCTATTTTATGGACTGATTCCACTTTGGTACTCTGTTCTTTCAAAAGTGACACTATGGTACCATGTTCTTTGCACCGTTAACATTTTGGTGCCCTGTCTTTCAAAAGTGATATTTTGGTACCATGTTCTTTGCCCTATTAACACTTTGGTACCCTAAAAAAAAGATAGCACAAGATAATAAATCGTGAAAGAACATAGTACTAAAGTGAAATCGGTCTATAAAACAAGGTATCAAAATGTTAACGGTGCAAATAATAGGATACCAAAATGTCACTTTTGTAAGAATAAGGTACCAAAATGTTGACGGTGCAAAGAACATGGTACCAAAATGTCAGTTTTGAAAGAACAGGATACCAACATAAAATGAGTCCATAAAATAGGGTATTAAAATGTAATTTATCATATTTTTTTAGCATTAATCGTTATTAATGTTAGTCAAATTTAAAATTACGTTTTATTTATCATCAAATTTTTAACAGCTATAATAAAAAATTTAAACTAATTATAAATACTTTTTATTGAATATTATAATTTTATTTTTGAAAATTAATAAAAAAATTTGTAAAGATATTATTGATTTGTTTGAAAAAAAACATCGCCTCGAGTGTCACAAACAGCGACAACTGATAAACTGTTGCCACGTACGTTCAAATCCAAAAAGATCCACACACTATGTGCCTGATTGTGCCACGTCTCTTGTAATTAGTCTCACTATTGATTGGAACAAACCCCCCAAAAAATAGTATGAAAATCTCGAATTGTTAGAAAAAAAAACTTTATAATTTGGTGGAATGTTTATGTTTATTTTTGATGTATTATCTTTTAAAAAATCTAAATTGGTTTAAAATGGTTATAAACTGTTTTATTTTTTATTTTTAGTTTTTCATGATGTATCTCAACGCCTCTTTTTTTTTTATCATATATGTCACTTTTTTTCTTTTTATGCATGACATATTTAAATAACATATGATTTGTTTTAGAGACTATGGATTTACAAATTTTATTTATAATCAAATATATTGATACTTTTTCTACTATTTTTTTTTAAAAAAACATGTCTTTAAAAAAATCAAAAAAAGAGGGAAATGAATAGTTAAATAATGAGAGGAAGAGAAGCCAACTCAAGTATATCAGTAAGATTGACATTTTGGCCTCAAGACTCACATTTTGGCCTGGAATAAAGCGGTGTTTGGGCATGTGCAACAACATATCAGAAGGTTGGAAACTGATATTGACAATGTTCAAAATTTGCTGTTTTCTGCAGATAGCTCCCGGAATGTGACCACGGTTAGGGTCCTTAATGAAAAAGAGCTTGAAATTAGAGTGGAGCTTGAATGGTGGTATGAGAGAGAACAAATCTTCTAGGCTCAGAAATCAAGACAAATGTGGCTCTTACAGGGCGACAGAAACATTGCTTACTTTCATAATGTGGTCAGAAAGAGACGGGCTCAGAATAAAATTCATAAAATTAAAGGTCATGATGGGGCTTGTGTTGGAGATTGTGCCCTAGGGCCAATCATTTTATGTTAAATATGTTATGAACATATTATTAATTTATGGAAGATAAATTGATGTGTTATCATATTATTAGCATGTTTACTATGATGACATCCATGATTAATTACGAGATAATTAATCTAAACTTGTCCCTGGTCGATTATTTTTGTGGGAGCAAAAATGAACTAAGACCAGCATGACCTCGGTGCATGAGATGCACGCACTAGATGCTGGGACGAGAGTCATGGTGCAATTACGTAAGGTGGTTACGAATTGCTGGACTGACCCGGAGAGTCCTGCATGGGTTTAGTCATCAGCTAGTCTCTCCTAGTACGCCTGTAGCGATGCCTTTGACCTGAGGTCAATGACTATTCCAGCGTTGCAGTTGTCAGTCTTTGGCTTAGTCTAACGCTGCCCGTAACAGGGTAGTTATACGGGCTGAGTACGGGACTGGTTGATTGCTCTGCAGTGGGATGTGGATTGGCCAAAATGGGATTTTGTCCCTCATTAATTTGAGAGATATCTAACTGGCGCCCTCGATGAGTCTGTCCAGGAAAATGCGTGGCCACGCGGGAATTGGGACTTACTCAAGGAATCGAGAAAGTTGAGGTTTGGATTATGGATGACATACCTGTGCCTAGTCCATGACCAAGATATCGTAGGACAAACGGATCACGTACACGGAGGTACTGAGGTTAAGTCGTTCTTCCGGTTACCGAACGATCACTCACGGATTTTGGGTAGTTGTGATGGCTTGCTAGAGTCCGCTCACAACTTGTAGGTCATGGGGATGCCCTACTGCCATTATTGCGTGGGGCCTGCTGGGTCACACACGGGCAGGATCTGATCACCATTCGAGAGGGACACGAATTAGGGTTAATTCGTGGGTCACGCGAGTGACACGATTTAAGACACAGAGGAAATGTCTGGGACATTAGGTCTGGTCTTAATTAATCTACAGATGACATATTTAGATTTGTGGGACAAATTTAAATATTAATAATTGAATATAATTAATGAGATTAATTATAGGCAATTTAAATATTAGGAAAATAATTCTGGATAATGTTCCTAAGAGTTAGGAAATTATTGAATTATAAAATTCCTAATAAATAGGAGAGGGTGGCGCCTCTTGGGAATTATTTGGGTTAAATAAAAATGTTTTATTTAATTCAAATAATATTTGAAATTCAAATGGAGATTTGAAATTCAAAAGATTTGGTGAGTATCTCTCAATATCTTTGGTGAATCAAAAATAAGGAAGTTTTTGATTAATTAAATTCCAAGGATAAAGGGAGGGAGGAAGGCGCCATCTTGGTGGGTCCCATTGGGAGATTTGATCTCTCAATTTGATTCTCCAAGATTGCATTTTGAATTTAAATATAATATTAAGGTAATATTATAATTATAAATTCAAGGCCTAAAATAATTATATTATCAGAATATCTTTATTTTAGGAATTATTAAATCACCAAAATTTCTCCCTATATAAAGAGGGCAAGTCGACTTGCCCTAGATACACAAGTGTGAAACCCTAGTTTGTTTTTCCTCCTAAGAGTTAGAGAGAGAAAAATTCCTTTGCACACACTAGAGAGAAAGTCGACTTTCTCTAAGAGTTAGAGAGAGAATTCGACTTTGCTCCTAAATTAGGGTTTTGAGAGAAGAATAGGCAAGAAGGAGTTCTTGTGGGGGGATTCTTCTAGCGCCACCTCCATTGCTGAATTATCAAGAAGGAGTTCTTGAAATTCAGAGGTCTGTAGATTGGTCCCGGAAATTCTTTTGAGAAAAGAATTTGGAGGCTAGCACCTCGGTGATCAAAGAAACTGTTCGTGTGGATTACTGGCAGAGGGAGAACTCTGGGAGTGGACTCCGTGGAACTCGCCCCGTTCAACCGATTGATTCGAAACTCTGAGGTATAACACTAACCAAAAGTTTTAAATTCTACTAGCGGATCCGTTCGGGAATCAGAGGACCTAGGCGTTATTTTTAATTTTATTTTTGCTTCCGCTGCCTTGGGCGCCTAGGATTCCCAACAGCTTGGATTGAGGACTACAATCTCATTGAACATGAAGCGGCCCAATACTTTGATAATATCTTCTCTCCTGATGATGCCAACCGAGATGTGAATATTCGTGATTGGTTGTCTGGTATCAATATTCCCTCCATTTCTTCCCAGTCTGTTGTGGAACTCACTAGGCCGGTTACCCTTGACGAAGTCAAAGTTGCAATGTTTCAGTTGAAACCCTACAAAGCGCCGGGGCCGGATGGGATTTAGGCGGCAGTCTTCCACGGGTATTGGGACCTTATGCAAAATGACATTGTTAGTCTGGTTCAGGATTCTTTGAATGGCAATTGTGATCTGTCGGCCATCAACTCCACTTACATCTCGCTTATTCCGAAGGTGGATAATCCAGAGACGTTTAGAGACTTCAGGCCTATTGGGCTGTGTAATGTGATTTACAAAATTGTTTCCAAGGTTCTGGTCAATCAGATGCAGAGTTTGATGGATTCACTGATTTCTCCGTTTCAGAATGCGTTCATTAAGGGTAGGCTCATCTCTGACAATATTTTTATGGCCTCGAAACTTATGTCAGTTACTCATAGGACCAAGAAAGGCAGGTCGACTTGGGGGGCTCTCAAGGTAGATATGGCCAAAGCTTATGACAGAATTGATTGGGGCTTTTTCTTTAGGCTGTTTTGGTTCGCATGGGCTTTCCCAATAGTTTCATCAATTGCATCATGAATTGTGTCTCTTCGACATCGTTTAACCTCCTTCTCAATGGTAAGGTATCTTCGGAGATTCAGGTCCGAAGGGGTCTTAGACAAGGTGACCCCCTTTCTCCTTACCGGTTTATTATCTGTATGAATGTCCTCTCTTGTCTCGTCTTGGATGCTGAGGTGAGGAAGGAGTGCCAAGGAATTAGGTTTGCTCGAAGAGGTCCGGCGGTCTCTCACCTTCTATATGCTGATGATCTGATCTTATTCTTCAGGGCTGATAATGAGTCACCTCACATTCTTAATGGTATCTTCATGCTTATTAAAATCGGACCGGACCGGCCGATTCAACCGGTCAAACCGCGAACCGGCACCTAGTCCGGTCCGGAAGTGTCTCAAAACCGGCTGGCAAAGGAACCGGTCAAAGAACGGAAGAACCGGTCAACAACCGGGAAAACCGGCATGAACCGGCCGGCTTGAGAGTTAACCGGTTATGTTTGAAACCACAAATCGATTGCCATAGAAAAGAAATCGCCAGCCTATAAAGAAGAAGCAAAAGAAAATATATTGCAGAAAACGAAGAAGAAGAAGAAGTGAATTGTGCAGGTAACAAATATTATAAGAAAAAGATGGACTTTGGACTTCACAGAAAATAAATATGAAGAAGAAGAGGCCGACGGAAGGAGGTAAGGAGAACAATATTTGAACCAAAACTGAAAAGAAAGTGAGAAATGAGAAAGATAAGAACGGTCTCTTTGTTTCTTGAGAGATGGAAAGAATAATAATGAGAGAGATGGATGATTGGCCAAAATTTGGTCGTATCTGCTGTGCTGCTTTTATTGATTGATTTAGATTAGATTTGAGTTGATTTGTAAATAAGGGAAGAAAATGAGAAAAAGTTATAATTTAAAATCTAAGAAATAGTGAATAATACTATAATAGTTACTCAGTTACTCTGATTAAGAACAAATTAAAATATTAATTTATAATTTTTTTAAATAGTATAGTCTATTATATCATAAAATATATTTTTTATTATTATGTTATTATGTATTAAATTACTAGTATTATTAATTATTCAATTATTTATTATATTTTATTAATAGTATATGAGATTTTTTATATGTAAAATTATAAATATATATAGTTATATTAGCGGTCCGACCACGGTTCAATCCCGGTTGAACCAATGAACCTTGAACCGGTACATCAACCGGTTCAATAGCCGGTCCGATTTTTATAACCTTGGGTATCTTTCATGATTTCTGTTTCAGATCTGGTCTAAGTATCAATGTTCAGAAGTCTAATCTCATCTTAAGTCCGAAAACCCCTCGCATGAAGAAAGCCGAATTAGTCAATTTGTTTGGGGTGGATGCTTCAATTAAGCTGGGTAAGTACTTGGGGGTCTTTGTTGACGATAAACAGGATCTCAAACGGAACTTTGAGGATCTTCTCCATAAGATTAACAGCAGGTTGGCGGGATGGAAAAGTAAACTCCTCTCTCAAGCGGGTAGGCTCACTCTTGTGAAAGCTGTTATTCAGTCAGATCTTGTGCACAAGTTGTCATGTTTCAAGGCTCTGAGGAGAGTGACTGACGCCATAAATAGCACTATGACAAACTTCTTCTGGGGTTTCAATAAGGAAAAAAACCAGATTCATCTTCTCAACCGGGCGGTCTTGTTTAAAAAGAAGAACAAGGGAGGACTTGGCCTTAGAGACGCTGGGCTTGTTAATAAGGCGCTTCTCGCTAAGCACACTTGGAGGATTTTGGAGAGACCGCATACTATGGTGACTCACTAAGTCCGTAATAAGTACATTGCCCCCGACTCGGAGTTTGATTTCAAGCCTTGTTCTTCGCCTTCCATTGTTTGGAGAGGGGTTAAAGATTGTGCCCCCACCATTACGGACCATCTCAAATGGAGGATGGGCAGGGGGATAGGGTCGACGTCAAGAGTAGATTCTGGGAGGGACACATCGGGGGTTCCCCTCGGGGATCTTTGTTAATGATTTGATCGACCATGATTCATATTCCTGGGATGCTGGGATTCTCAGTAGGACCTTTTCTGAGGCGGATGCTCAAGCCCTTCTTAATACTCCTGGGCCGGTTCGTCATTCGCCGGATACGTGGGTGTGGACTCCTGTTGCCACTGGGTCGTACACTGCTGCTGCGGGGTTTGACCTGCTCAGCCAGGTGGGTCATCCAAGTAATGGTAATAATTTTGTTGTTTCTTTTTCGTGGAAAGACTTCTGGAAGACGAAGGTGCCGTCAAGGGTTCTTCTCAACGTTTGGAAGATCTATAATGATGGTATTCCCACCTTTACTAATCTGAATAGACACCACCTTCACCGTGACATTGTCTGCCCCTTCTGTGGTGAGACGGACGACTCGGTCTCGCACACTTTTTTGCGGTGTAGCTTCTCCAAAGCGGTCTGGTTTGGACTACCGTTTTCTGTTATGAGTGACGTGCGGGGAGGACACTTACAGCGGTGGCTTTATGGTTGGATTTGCCGGTGGAAAAGAAACAGAGAGCGGTTTGAGTCCTCGTGGATTACTATCCTGGTTGGTCTTGATTTGATTTGGAAATACAAGAATGAGGCTGTCTGGAAAGGCACCAGGGTTCACCCCTCGACGATAATCAGGTCTATTTTATTTTCAGTTAGTTATTATGATGTTGTTTTTAACCAAGTCCAGGTTTCTTATGTTAACTCTCCTGGCACTTGCGCCTTTGTTTTTAATCCTTTGGAAGCTGTGGCGTCTTCGAGTCTCAACCAGGGAACCCCCTCTTTAGGCGCTAGAGCTGGGGATTCCCGGGGTTCTGACCCGTAGATACCTTGTTTATACTTTCGTTCACCGTTTTTTATCTATAAAAAAAAAATCAAAAATGGGGAAAAAATGGAACTTAATGGTAGGTTGATTTGAACCAAGTTGCACATATTATAGACCAATTTAAATTTTTAAAAAGATAATAAACTTTGAGATAGAGATAATAGACTAAAATAACCTTTTAACCGTCTAAATTTTATCAAATAGAGTTTGTTTTGAAATGTTATCAAACATCTCATTTATTGTGGAAACACTTTTAATGGTAGAGTTCACTTACAACAAGTTATTTACATATAAAATTAGTTTTAAAATTTTAAAATATTTTAAATCAAAACTAAATTTTACCTATATATAGAGAAAGAGAAATAATTTGAACATTTGATCTAAATTATAAGTTTTTCAAACAAAAAAATATCCAAAAGTCCCTTGAAATTTATTGGTCCATACTAGTCAATAAACACTTGTGATCCCTAATAAAAATGATATTTGCCTTCTGAGACATAGGCCCATATGAATTTATATCAAATCATTCATGTTTTTTTGACTTTGTCAATGCAAGGATCATTCAACTAACTTGACAACTTAATATTGAATTATTGATCCAAATCCCAACTGCTCAACTGACAAAAAGGTACTAACTACCGCGTTCCGCGTAAATCACCGCGTTTTCTAGTTATTACCATAAGGGTTGTGCTATAAAAAGCTAGATAGCTTTTGCTATCTAGTNTCTTCTTAATCTATAATTCTAGATAATATTATTATGTGCATTATTATCTTTATCTTATCATAGTTCACTAAGAAATAACAAGATGAATCTAAAATCTAAATTATATCATCCATTTGTCATCTAGGTTTTGAATTGGTTCACTTCAATGTAAGCTATAATATCATGGCAAGCTCTAAATTATCACAGCAGCAAAACCAAACACAAACCAGCAAACTAGCAGCAAAAAATTTGAGAAAAGACCAGTAAAAAACTAGAAAAATAGCAGCAAACAGCAGCAAAAAAAAAAGTGAATAAATTCATTCATAACTAATAAGTCTGAGTCATTCATTCAATCATTTGGATAACATAAAATAAGTTTGAATAAATTCATTCATAACTATTAAAAACCTCTTAAGTCATAACGTCACAAGATTTTATACTCTTTTTGTTAAAGTTGTATATTTACAAATTTTAAAATAAGACAAGACGAACTGCAAGTATAGATAAGCATATAAATGACAAAACAAGAAAAGTAAAGAAAAATACCAAAATGACGAACACGGAAGAGTGAAGACGAAAACTGAAGATGAAATCTGAAGGATTAGAAAAAGTAGCAGATAAGCTGATAAGCAGATAGTGTCACGTGAGACCATGAAGGCTTCCTCTCAAAACTTCCTGTGCGTGAGTGTAACTCTTTGATTTCTAAGTTGTTGGCTCTTGGCTAGTTGTTGTTTTTTTTTTTTTTTACTTTTTACTAAAGCCTTATTTAATTTTTTATATGCCTTTCTAACTCCTCAACTCCCTTTGACTTTAGTGTATAATGCATTAAAGAAAAATATTATATAATAAATTAATAATATGTTGGAAAGAGAATGAGAGGTAGTGGCTCTTTATTTTCTTGAGATACCCCACTACATGGCACTAGCTAGCTACTTCACGCCTTTAGGAAAAAAATTGGGGGTGGGGCGGGGCCCCTACTGGCCCTCCCTACATCCGCCCTTGTATAGTGTAAAGACAACGTAGAACATCAAAACTCATTCAATAATTATTAGAGTTGTTAAAATGGGCTAAGTTATGCTAATCAAGATCAAGATCTTATATCACAAGATTGCGTAAGATCGAAATATTGATAAGGTCTACCTTGTCAAATTGCACATAGGATAAAAAAATGACTGAGATCATAGTGGGATCATAGAATTGCAAGATCCAGACGATCTTTGTCAGGATTTTGAATTGCATTAAAAAAAGATACTTTTATAATTTATTTTTTTTTAAAATTTTAGAAATGGAGTGAAGTAGTGTTTCAAAGGGTTGGAGCAGACATTCAAATTATGATGTAACTATATGTTAGGTGAAGAGGATTTTAAAATTCAAATTTTGAAACTTAAAATTGGGGTATTCAAATTATAGATGCTTGATCTGGACGTGGGATTCATGAATCATTCAAATTATGGTTAAATAAATTTTAGTTAAATTTAAGGTGAGTTGATAGAAAACATCAATTACAATTAAAATGTTTGTGACACATGGCAAAATTTGAGTTATCAAATTAAAAAACATAAAATTAAAATAAGGCGCTTTTTTTTAAAAAAATTTTGAAATAAGGCGCCTTTTTTTCCATTGTATTTATCATGTTTTAGCTTAATTAAAATTGAAAATTACTGAAATAATTACTTTGCCAAAATTATTTTTAAAATGTATATAATGAAATTATTTAGTTAAGAATAATGAAATGATTTCATTATAACGTGATGAAATAAATCCTTTAAAAATATTTATTTTTTATAGGATAGACAAAAATTTAGATATTAAAATTGGGGTATTCAGATTATGATGGATATCAATTATGCTTGATCTGGACGTGAGATTCATGAGAGTAGATTGTTGGAGAGAGAAGAGGGATTATAGATAGGGATAACAATTTGGGCGGGTATCAGGGTATCGAGGATACCCGTCCAAATCCACCCGTAAACAATATTCGGTACCCGATACCGGATATCAAATAGGGTACAGATAGTGAAAAATAAAATTTACTAGATATCGGATGGATACGTATATTATTTCAACTATCTGGTATTTGTCCGAAATGAACAAATCGTTAGGGTACCCGATATCTGATATCCTATAATATAAATAATTTAATATATTTTTTTATTAACGAATATTGAGTATCAGGTATCGAATATATCCAAATTTTAAATTAGGATGTCCTATCATATATTCATTATTTCCAGGTATTTCTGATATTTCAGATACCGAATATCAGATAGGGCGTACTGATATGGATATTAAATTATCCGATATGAATATGGTATGCATATTGGATAGGATGAACGAATACATATACAAATAGTGACAAAATGACTGGGTACCCTACCCGTTGTCATCCCTAATTATGGAGTAAAATATGGGTTGTGATGAAATTAATTATTAATTATGTGAGTTAGTTATATTAATTTTATGGTTAAATAAATTTTAATTATATTTAAGGTTAGTGGATGGAAACCATCCATTAGAATTTAAATGTTTGTAACACATGACAAAATTTGAGAAGTTATCGTATAAAAAAAAACAAAAATTAACACGAGTTTAGCATTTAGTCTCCTACAAAGACTAATTCGATGAATTCAAAATAATCAAAGCAAAATCAGATCTTAATTTTATAGTGGTTTACAAGATTCGTTTGAAATATGACAAAATGTTTCAGGTTATTTTGTAAAATTATATCACTTATATAATGTTAAATTACCTTTTCAATATCTTCTTCATCTTCCACTTCATATTTTAAAAATATTTGTAGTTCATGTTGGTCGTAGAGTTATCCTTCCATCTTTCATTGTTGGAAGCCTGTGAGAAGAGCATATCTTATTTATTTTGTTCATATCTATTCTTTTATTTGTATAGCTGGATATAGCTGTTGCCTCCCTTATTTACTAGGTCAATTATTTCCCTTTATTAGAATTAGCTAGAGTTAAGGAGTAATTAGGATTCCTTTTGTATATATATATGTTGCCATGTACATTCAGAAAATATATGAAAATAAGGATTATTCAGTTCTCACATGGTATCAGAGCAACATGGTTAGGGTCATGCTGCTTTGTTTTTTGGATCACCGGAAAAGTAACCTGTCACTGTCACTGTCGTTAGGGGAAGGATCGCCAGCGTCATTCTGGCCCATCTACCATCCTAGACGCTGCTAGTAGTGGTGGCAATGAGACTTCAGTCTTACTTCTTACACGGCATAAGCTTACAGGTCAGAATTACATTCCTTGGGCAAAGTCCATGCTAATGTTCATTACTGGTAAGGGTAAAGAAGATTATTTGTGTGAGTCAACCAAGCCCAAACTTAGTGACTCCAAATTCAAAACATGGAAAGTCGAAGATCAAATGGTTATGTCAAGGCTTATCAACTCTATGGACACTAAAATTGGCCAAAACTTCATGCTCTATGATACTGCTGCTGAAATTTGGAGTGCCACAAAAGAGTTCTATTTTGATGTGGACAATACAACTGAATTGTTTGAGATAAAAGTTGCTCTACATGATCTTAAACAAGGTGAGTTGGGAGTTTTTCAATATTATAATACTCTTAATCATTATTTGCAACAACTGGATGTGTTTGAATTCTCAGAATGGCAGTATGTTGCTGATGCAACAACATATCAGAAACTTGTGGAAAAGAAAAGAATTTACAAGTTTTTACTTGGCTTGAATAAATCTCTTGATGAGTTAAGAGGTTGCATATTGAGTACAAAACCCCTTCCCTCACTTCCTGAAGTTTTTTCTGTTGTTCGACATGAAGAGAGCAGAAAGAAATTGATGCTAGGTCCATCATGTTGGGAATTCAAGGCGCAAAACGCAGCGGAAGCAGGAAATATAAAAATAAAATTTAAAACTTAAAATGCGCCTAGGCCCTAAATTCCCGAACGGATCCGCTAGTTGAATTTAAAACCTGTTAAGATTGTGGTATACCTCACGATTTCCAATCGGTTTGGTTGTACGGGGGGTGTCCTAGAAGTCCACGTGATGTGTCCTTCCTCCGCCGGTGATCCACACGAACAATTTTGGAGATGCCTAGGTGCTAGCCTCCTTCACTTCTCCAAGTGAATCAGGGACCTCTATCTACGGTGTTCTTCAATTCAAGAACAATTCTTGAATTCTCCAAGAACAAGATGACGCCTATGATCAAGAATCTAATCCTTGATCCCACACAACCTTGTCACACAAACCCTAAACTCCTTTAGGTTTGTGCGCCACTTTCTCTCTCTAGAAAAGCTAGGGTTGCGTTTTTTTCTCTCTCCTCACCAAGAGCAAAAATCGTATTTTTCCCTTGTGATGAGCTAGGCTAAAGTCGAGTTTCCCTAATGTGCATGGCATGATGAATTTCGACTTATGCTATGTATTTATAGGGTTTGGGGACTTTGATAATTATAATTAGGGAATCCCTAAATTATAGGATTATCAATTTATAAAATTATGAGAACTCAATATCATAATTTTAGGACTTGAATTCCTAATTAAAATATTACCTTAATATTTCAATTTGAATTCAAAATGCAATCTTTGAGAATCAAATTGGAAGATCAAATCTCCCCAAGATCCTCAACCCATGCGCCATCCCCACTTTAATTTTGTTGGAATTTAATAAATCAAAATAACAATCCTAACTTTTAGGAAGTTATAACTAACTTGTTATTTTCCAACAATATTGAATTAAAGTATTACCTTAATATCCTTAACTCAATCTTTTTGAATTTTGAATTCTAATTCATTATTGAATTAAAATTTTACCTTAATATCTTTAATTCAATTGAACCTAGAATTCGAATTCCCCCTATAAATATTGAATTAAAATATTACCCTAATATCTTTAATTTAATCTTTTGAAATCTAGATCAAATCTCTGAATTCAAATTCCAGCCATGATTTTAATTAACAAAATATTTTTATTAATTAAAATACTCTATATGAGGCGCCAACCTCCTCTCCTATTATCCAAATATTAGTGAATTTAATAAATCAATAATTTCCTAACCTTTAGGAATCTTATCCAATTTATTATTCCCTAATATTATAAATAGGAATATAATTGTAAATAGACTAATCCCATTATCTATTTAACAATTAATATATATATATATTTAAACTTGTCCCACAAATTTAAATAACATATATGTAGATTTTTATTTAAGACAAGATTTCATGTCCCAAGACAGTCAACTATGTCTTAAACGGTGTCACCAATGTGACCCACGAATTAACCCTAACTCGTGTCCCAGTGTGGCATCTTGATCCTGCTCGTGTGTGACCCAGCAGGCCCCACGTGAAGTTGGCAGCAAGTCATCTCTATGACTCACAAGTCGAGAGCAGACTCTAGCAAGCCATCACGACTACCCTAAACACGTGAGTTATCGTTTAACCCCGAAATGATTTGACCTTAGCACCGCCTTGTCTTGATCCTTATTGTCCTACGATATTTTGGTCATGGATTAGGCACGGGAAAGTCATCCATAATCCAAACCTCAACTTTCTCGATTCCTTGAGTAAGTCCCATTTACTAGTGTGGCCACACATTCCTTGGACAGACTCATCGAGGGGCCAGTTAAATATCTCCCATCTTTAATGAGGGACAAAATTCCATCTTGGTCAACCACATTCTTCAGCACGGCAATCAACCAAACCCGTACCTAACCCTTATGGCTACCCTGCTACGGGTAACGTTAGACTAGGCCAAAGTTTGACAACTACAACGCTGGAATAATGAAGACCTCAGGTCTAAGGGCATCGTGACAGGCGTACAGGAGAGGCTAGCTCATGACTAAAACCCATGCAGGACTCTCCGGGTCAGTCCAACAACTTGTAACCCTTTACATAATTGCACCATGACCCTCGTTCAAGCATCTAGTGCATGCATCTCTATGCACCGAGGTCATGCTGATCTTAGTTCATTTAAGCTCCTACTTGAATGAGCGACCAGAGACAGTTTAGACTAATTATCACATAATTAATCATGGACTATTATCATAGTAAACATGCTAATAATATGATAACCATTAATTTATCTCCATAAATTAATCAATATGTTCAAAACATATTTATAAGATGATTGGCCCTAGGGCACAATCTCCATCAAACTCCCACTTGCACTAGGTACAATCATTAATCAAACTGTTCCTACACTTAGGAACATCCATTAATGTGTCTAATCCCCATTTGACGTTACATGACGCTCATGTAAGACCTGTGCTAGGGATTCGTAAGAGGACTGGCAACATTATCCTCGACTGCTACCTTTCATATCTTGATATCACCATCTCTTGGTGATCACGTCTGAGTACATATCACTGTCGGAACATCAGTGGGGAACCCATTCCCGTTTGGTGTCTTCTTGTCTCTACAGGGTGACCACCAATCATACTTCAGACACTAGTTTTACAGTCTGCGTCTCTACGCGACTAACCCATTCTTGTAGAATCAGCAATCGTGCTCTTCTTGGAACCATTCCAATTCACGATGCCACCGTTCAGGGGAAAACATGTTTCCGTACTGCGATTTAAATTAATCTTGGTTGGTTTGGAAAACGGGCACCTGTGTAACCAAATACACATTAATTCCACCATAAACCTGTTGGAGATTGTGCCCTAGGGCCAATCATTTTATGTTAAATATGTTATGAACATATTATTAATTTATGGAAGATAAATTAATGTGTTGTCATATCATTAGCATGTTTACTATGATAACGTCCATGATTAATTATGAGATAATTAATCTAAAATTGTCCCTGGTCGATTATTTTTGTGGGAACAAAAATGAACTAAGACCAGCATGACCTCGGTGCATGAGATGCACGCACTAGATGCTGGGACGAGAGTCATGGTGCAATTACGTAAG